>KV875243.1:676735-765299 GCA_001879505.1 Calonectria pseudoreteaudii | reverse complement strand
TCGAAAAAAAAAAAAAAAAAAAAAAAAAAAAAAACGGGTGCTATCTGTATCCACTCGCCAAAAAAAATTTCGTCTCTCTGGTTTATGCTTGATGATGATGGTGGACGGAAAACTGGCCTCCGGGTGGGCTAGACTGCTGCGTGGCGCCGGCTACTGACTGCCCTCCTTCGGAGTTCAAACCCCTCCCTCTGCGACAACGCCGCAGGGCTCACCGTGATGTTTGCTTTTTATTCTGGAATCTTTCTTCAGCTGCTGGGTGGGCGCGGTGGATCTAGGCTGTTACAGATGTGACGGAAGTCATATCGGTGCGTTTGGGTGGCGTCCTCACGCCATGCCGGTTGTTGCTTGTTGGCGATGCTGGCGGCTGGTGACTGGCAGATACAAGGCCGCACGAAAGACATACATGGACATGTATGCTGCATGTCCGTATGTCTATGTGTGGGAGGCACAGTCAGTACGTGCTCTGTACATGCCTGCCGCTTCCGAGGAGATTTGGAACACACAAGATGCCCGCGACACGTACCATATCGATCCCGAGATCGACTTGCGAGATCCTTCGTTCGCTCGCGTATGCATCAAATCACACACCCAAACGTATCCTTGCATGATGACCACTGAGACGGAAAACCACATCCCCTTCCACCACCTGGACCGCCGCCGCGGACCTGTTGGGGAAACCGGCTTCTATCGACCTAGGCCCAGTTAACTAAAGAGAGGCCAGACCAGAACGTGTCGTGTGAAGCAAGGCAAAGCAAAGCAAGGCACATTCCGGCGAAATGCTTGGCTTGACTTTTCTACGCTGACGTGCCTGTCCCTGCAACATGTTTGAGTGCGGCCGTCGAGAGGACTCAAGCCCAGCCTGACAGTCCGGGATGCTGGTCCTCCAAGGCTTCAGGCTTCCCCCCCAATCTTCAACACTCAGACGCTCTTTTGACTTTTCGACTTCGCTTCCCGCCTTGCCGTTTGTTTCCCGACCCGCCCGCTCTGATCCTGTGTCGATTATTCTCTATCAATTATGCCCTAAGAAACCGGGTTTGCGCAGGGAAAGGATCCCCTTCCTCTTCACATGGAACCCTGTCCTTTCCATGTGCTGCTCAGACACACGCACGCACACACTAGCAGCTGTGTACTCTCGCTCACTCGCTCTTCCACGCACTCCGCGGCCACACACACACGCACACAAGCTCACAAGCACACACCAAGCCAAACCCAACCCGTCATCCGACAGGGAGTCAATCATGGTACATACGACACCAAGACAAACCACAGGGCAGAGAGTGAAGTGACCCCGCCGGAATCAGCACCAGGCCGCATCCAGCTTCCCGGCTCAACCACTCAGGCACGGCAGTCCACCACCACCACCATCACCACGGGTCCAGCCCAAAACACGATTTTAGGTAACTAAATCCGTAGTGGGAGAGGTCTTACTCACATTCTCGAGCGGCAGCAGGAGAAAAAAAAATGTCTCGCAGATTCCGTGTCCGCCGGCCGAGTACTCGGGCACACTCCCTCCCCCTTCGTCATGCCAGGCGCCACATGGTGGCTCATGTTCAGGCACACAGGGCCCATCACTAATTGCACCCGCCGGTGGTGGTGGTGCCTGAAGGCATGGACTTGGAATCCCTTCACATATTCTAGACGGACCAGGCCGCTGATCCCCCGGGTCCATGCTCCTACCCCCTCCCAAATCATCCGCCACCCCCATCCAAGCAACTTCGCTCGCAGGGTCAAAGCAAAGCCTCCAAGTCCTACGTGCCCGTACTCGCGTCCAGTGAAAGCGCCCGTCCCGTGGCCCGGGCGCCTAGCCCTTCCGATTCCCCCGAAAATATTCACTTGAGAACCCTTCCGCTCATCAAAGGATAGAGTTTTTCCCTCGGGTTCATCCCGCTCGAGTGTTTCTCCCTTCCTCGCCATCTTCTATATTTTTTTTTCTTTATTAGGGTTTTGACTTCTATTATCGCTTTGACACTTTTATTCATGAGTACGTAACGCCGGCTCCATCCACATATTTGCCACAAACATGACGTGTTGGTCGTCTCGACTTGTAACCACCCTGGAGCTTGCACTGTAGTTAGGGCCCGCATGAAATCGAACTGGGCTTTTTTTTGTTTACCAGTTTTTCGATCGATTGATTGCCCGTCTCTCCACAATTCTTGGCCCTTTTGTCCCCCTTCTTCCTGTGACACTTGGGGTAACGCCCGACCCTTTTCGGCCCTCTTGTCGCCCTCCTTCGCTCACTTCCGCTACCCTTGTCCGTTAAAGACACACGGACGCACACTATGTCGACACGGGCTTCCACTTGGCTGCTGCTTCGCACTCGAGAGTGAAAGAGGCAAGCTCCTCTCGGCAACCAAGGAAGAAGGGGAAAAAAAAAAAAAGAAATCTACCTCGGGTGAAAGAGATGGAGATGTCGACTACGGCCAAATCCTTCTGTTGTGTCACATCACAGCTGGTCTAGGATCTCGTTCGGGTTGTCCACGTGGGAGACATGCAGGTTCCCCTGGAAAGCTCGTGTCGTGCCCTTGCTCTCTCCCCTCGCCCATTCATCTGCGTGCCTCCTTGCGGGATCTTGCTCCTTCCACATCTGCTTCCAAATCATGCCCTGCCAATACCGTATCCAACCCATCGGAGACGCTGAGCTGACAGGAGCTTGCAGGGAGTCGGGCTGAAGAAACACGACCCGGGGAGGCAGGCATTACAGCAGTAGTAGGTAGGCACGCACACACACACACACACACACACGCACGCACGCACGCGCATGCTACATGGCATTTCCAGGGCGTACAGGGTAGCAGAGCAGCCAGCCCAAACAAGGTGCTCCCAAGCGAAGTGACCCCCCAGCGTCACATCCACCATCCATCCCATGTCTGTTATTGGCATTTTCCCCATTGAGCACCTAGCGTCGACTATAAATCCATTATCGTGAACCCAAGCCCAACTAGGAACAGTCACGTGCGAAGACATACTTTCAGACATGCCCGCTCGCGCAGGGTAGCACCGCTGTCACTGGGCGGCTGGAATTGGTGGCCTTTTTTTAGTTCTTTGGCGACGGGCAATCCAGCCGCACTTTGGCTGGTCCAGCTTCGCCGGCTGCCCTGGGGGAGGAGAAGGGACCTTGGGGGGGGGCTGGCGATAACGCTTTTTTGAAACTCCCAACACCCTTAACTACCTACTACTACTACCCCCGTTGGAAACTCTCGCCTCCGAATCAAACGCACATCCAGCCCCGGCAATACGCAACGCACAACGTAATGCGTCCCACGTAGATCACGCATCATCCCCCCTCCCCAGATAAAGCCAGATCAGCCGGCTGCCAGAAACCGACAGGCCAGGGGGAGGTGGAGGGGGACTTTGTTCTGTGGAAGGAAAAAAAGGGCCCAGGGGTTCGTTTCCTCTGCCGCAGCCGAAACCGACTCATCCCATCCCAACCCCAACCACACGCGCTAAAAAAGGAAAGAAAAGAAGGAAAGAAGAAGCCCGTATCTTTTGTTTCCGTTCAGCCTCCCAACCCAACCCTGACCTACCCACCCTCTCTCTCCTGGCGCTTGCAGAAGTCTGAAGTTAAGTTGTTGCTCTCGGCGACCATTCCAACCAATGCGCTTGGCCCGCCCTCTCTCTCCCTCTCTCTTTGCTGCAACCCGGGAAGGTTTTTTGTCCCCGCTTCCAATCCAACGTAGCACCTCTCGAGATGTCATTGGTGATCACGCTTCAATCAAGCCTTTGCGATGTAAATTAATTGATGAACCTTTTAAGCAATATGGGGGTATCACTCCCCCCCCCCCCCAATGAGATAGGGGTTGACTGATTAATTGGAGACCCATCGTGCGACGGCTGTGCCTGAATGGTTTCCGAATAGGGTCATGATTACCCTACACCAACTAGAACCGGATGAATGTCAAAAAAAAAAAAAAACCTTCCGATCAAACGTGAGCCTTGGCCTTCTGTTCCATAGACGCCAAGAGTGTGGCGAGGTTTTTTTTTTTCTCCTTCTTTCTCAATTCTTCTTTTTTAGGATATGTTTAAAATTGCATACCACACCCTCGGTTTCGTGTCCACCGATTGATTAGTTTGACCGTAAACTTTGGAATCAAGCGGTCTGGTTTGGTGTGTATGATAATTTTTTCTTTTTGGTTTTTTAAGGTTGAGATAACAATATGATTTGATACATCGCTATAGTAATACGATCGTATGTCACAAGATGCAATATATGCCGATGCCCAATTTATTTCGGATAATTGCCGTGCAGACAGACCACTGCCGTTACCACCTACTGGTGGTATCATCGGATACAGGGCACATGATTACAAATATCCAAGATAAAAACCTTCATTCAAATGACTCATAAAATAGGAGAGACGAAGATGGCATTTGAAAAACCTGAATCTGTCACACGGGCATCGCTTTGGCCGAGCTGGGTTATTTAGGCACCTGGGTAAATGTTCAGTCATGTTACGATGTACGATTATAACCGTCGGCTTCAACCTGCACTGATCTTGACAGACGATAATAATGTAAAGTAAGATGAGAATCTAGACAAAATCTGTGTATTGCGGATTTATTTGTGATTGGCCCCAGAAAACCCGATGTGTTTAGTGATGCTCGCGTCCAGATGACACTCGGTGTAGTTCATATGCAAGGCAAACAATAACCCAAGGCAACAAGCTGTATTCACACATTCCGGCTTGGCATTGTTTAATAGGATGCAGCACAACATTGAACTGGGTTTAAGCAGTAAGTTCCCGGAAGCCTGAGGTTCAGGTCACTTCACTGCGGTTTTGCATGGGGCATTTCAACAATACCCGGATCTTGTTACAGGTTTCCTGCACGGCTCTTGGGATATTGGCATATACCGGACGTCTGTTAATGAAGGACACCCGGATAACACAAATTACGATCAAGAAACCATGATAGCTGAGCGTGTACGCATGAGACGCATCCGCGCATACGCCCATGACGGTGTTGCAGATCTCACCCGAGAAACCTTGTGTCACCATCTTACGATGTTTTCTGCCCGAGATGGAAGCATGATTACTGTCTTGAACCTTGAAGGTTAACCGATTGCTTGAATCAATAGCCCGGAGTCAAGAGCCGTCTTCAACTGAAGCACACCTGGAACTTCTCAGGTTGGACGCTAGGATGATGTTTTTCCCCCTTCGCCGTCCGACTATTACAGACAGGATGTGACTGACCCGATGCGATTCACGGCCTGTTTACCCAATTTTTTTTTTTCAAGGCAAGACGAGCCCACTCGGACCGATTCACACACAAAAATACATGGATTCCTCTTGTTGCCTCCGCTCTGGGGAGAAGAAGAAGAAGAAGCATACTGTGTTTTACGGCCGTATTCCTCGCAACGGGCCGCCATGTCTCGGGGTACCTTGGTTTTGCTGATAATGGACCGGCTGTATACTAATCAATAATCACGAAAAATAAAATAATTCATTTAGAGAAAAAAAAAAAAAAAAGCAAAAGGCTATTCTTGGCACATTATTCCGGAAGACGGGCATCATCCGCGAAACACTATTCGGATTGGACTCGGTGAAAAAGCCGGCCAATGAGATAGTCGCCGAGCCAATATTGCGCGCGCGTGTCTTGGACCCCCGGTGAGACAAAGAGCCCCGTCCAGACCTGCCAGGGACGCATGGGATGGGATGGGATGGATGGAATTGACTCAGGCGCGCAGCGCAACGATGTTGAATCTAGGACATTGGCTTGGGCCAAAAATTGGCTTACGCGCATTCGCAAGCGAGCGAGTGCGTGCGTGCGTGTGTGTGTGTGTGTGTGTGTGTGTGCGTGTGTGCGTGCGGAATTTATTTTTGGCCAACAAAACTATCCATACTCTGTACTCGAGGGGATTTCCCTGCCATCCAGCCTTACCCGACGGCCATTTCTTTTCTTCTTTCCTCTTATTCCTTTTCTCTTTTGCGTCCTTGCGAGAGTTTTGCGCCGTCATCTCGGGGACCACCAAGATAGACTTTAGGAACGCTGTTCCCGGGGGGCAAGGCCTTTTTTTTTTTTTCTCATTTTTATTTTTTCCCCTCTCATTCAAACCCGATTGCGAGAAATATCGGGATGCCCTCCTCCTTTCCCTTCACTCACTCCCCCCCCCCCGGGGGCGCGCCTCTCCTTCCCTTGATTCCCACGTTCTGGCCAACATTTCACTCATAGGATAGAACCAAGTGGGCTCTCCACTCTTTTCTTTGTTCGGCTTCCGCCAAGATAAGCGGTCTGCTAAGGGGGGGGACCTTGGTTGCGTCCAGGCCGTCCGCCATGTCTCAGGCGAAAAGCGACTATAGGCCAGCGGAATCGCGCTCCTGCAGCTGCCGTCTCACACACAGCTGGACCAATTCCGACGAGGAGCGGACGCCCCAAGGTTAGTTACGCGCGGCATGTTCTCCGCACTCTGGGACGGGAGCAGCAGCTGGGGGGAGCAGCAGCAGCGTTAACTCAATCATGGCTTGTTCCGTTGGAACCATGCTCGTCCTCGGCCCCGAGTCAATTTGCTTGCATCGCGCCGAGCCTCTCTCTTATGGGCCGAAAAAAAAACCTTGACTACGTAGACCAGTTCGAATGGTTTTGTGAAGCTTGCTCTGATGCCAGATTCAATTCCTCTTGCCATTTTTTTTTTTGCCCTTGGATCGAGGACGGCCTGATCGGCAGCAATCGACGCCGCCACCGAGCGATCTCCTCTGCCGCTGTGGGGTCTGCATGTGAAGTCTAGCATATCACGTTCGCGGATGGCGTCCCCTCAGATGTTGAGCAAGATCGCACGGCTCCAGCCACCCGGTCATGAATGCGGCCTGGAAGACGGTTCAGTTCAAAGGACCCAATGTTCACGTACAAATGGCTCACCAAAAGCTGCATTCCTCAGCGCTGGGGCCGTTGTGACGGGCTGCATTCTTGTCCACTTATAAAAAGCCATTGAACACACACACACTGCATACGATCCACCACTTCCTCCTCCCATCTTCACACATCGCAATCATTCACCATGCCTTCATCCAGAATCACTGCTCTCTCCGCCGCCCTGCTCGCCGCTGTCGGCGTTGCGGCTTCTGGCAAGGCCCACACCAACGAGTGCTTCAGCTGGGACACCAAGGACCTTCACTGCTTCAACGGCCAGTGGGACACTCCCCAGAAGGTTGAGCCCCTCGACATTGTCTACGTCGCCGATGCCCTCCGCGAGTACGGCAACGAGGTCGAGGGCGGCCGCTTCCTGACCATGACGGCCAAGGAGGCACCCGACTGCGCTGAGTGGGAGATCTTCCGCTACGAGACCGCTCTTGTCCTGGCCAAGCACGTCACTACCGACGAGGACTCGAGGGTCCTGTACACCGACATCGCTGACACCATTGACGGCGGCTCCGACGATGCCAAGAGCATCTTCACCGAGTGCCAGCGCAAGGGCGAGTCCCTGAGTGACGGCGGCTCCTACGGCGTCCAGTTCAACGCCTCCAACCCCGCCTACCACGGTGCCGACTACGCCAAGGGTCCCTACACACCCGATGGCATTGTCATCAAGGTTGTCTTCAACCCTGACACCGCCAGCAAGGATCTGTAAACGCGTTCATGACCTCTTTCACACACACGCACAAGGGGCGCATCAAAGCCGGCGAGCCAATGAGAGATGAAAGCACTGGCTGGATGTCTTGTTGATCCATGTCTTGCTGCTAATGCTGTTCCTCCTCCTCCTCGTCTCCCCCACCTTTTTTGTGTAACTGCAAAAAAGATACGATTGGATCTCAATTGGAATGATTGGCAACCGGCTTCAGCTGGTGCATAATCCGGTTTAGCAGCGGGTATAGGGAATGCGGTTTTGCATGTTTCAGGCTTGCTTGCTTAAGCTTATGACAAAAAAGAAATATATATAACGATAATGAATAATCAAAGTTATTATGGGCTTTTTCAAAATAAAGTAAAATAAAAAAAAATTCATCAGGATATTGATGCGATTGGAACGTCAGTTTGCAGAGTTTCACAACGTCTTTCTGGAATTGCACAAAGTGAGGCTGCCCGGAGCGCATAACGTCTCATGATGGAACCCACCTCTTATTAGTTGTTCGGAATATTCCTTATTGCGCCGAATAGTACATGGATGGGAAGAAGAAGAATAAGAAGAAGTTTACGATCATGATTTCGTTTCACAAAGAATTAACTACTCATGCTATAATCGCTGGATCCTTTTTCATTAGACCACCATCCCCACCGCGACCCGAGAGGACACTAATCCACCCTCGTTACACCATGCCTTGCTTCCCTCTCCGACATGTACTGGCGCCACTTAGGGTTCAAGAGATATACGGGGATGCCGAGGAGGAATATGGCCCCAAAGATGCCGCTGAGGACGCCAAACGCCCACTTGTAACCGTGGTTCTCCACCATGGGGGTGAGCCCGTACGTTACGCCAAACGAAACAATGTTCTTGGTGCCGACAACCACCACCAGGGCCGGGCCGGGGTGCTTGGGGGCTGCCTCGGACGCAAACGTCGTGGAGACGATGATGATGGCCGTGAACGAGTACTGGAAAAAGGTCCAGCCCAGGTACGGAGCCCACCAGGAGGGACCGCCGTTGGCGGTGAAGCCGTACAGGAGCAGCATGCCGATGCCGACGACGGCGGGAGGAACCATGGTCAGGAGATGGTGCTCCGGCTGGTGAACACCGCGGTTGCGACGAGCCATCCACATGACAAAGGGCTCGCCCAAGAAGGTGCAGTACAGCATGCCCAGGACAGCGCCGACAACGCCGCCGATGTTGATTAACCCCACGTTCTTTGCTTGCCAGTGGTAGTTTTGCATCAAGACGGTGTTGTAGGTCAGAGACATGCCGACGGCGCAACCGAGGACAATGGAAGAGGTCAGGACGGAGAACAGGATGCCGGGGGAGCTCAGGCTCTGGACCATGTGGAGCCAGCTGAGGGCCATGATGCGCAGAGGTCGCGGCTGAGCCGTCGACCACGGCTTGATGCGCTCCGCGTACGTCTTCCTGACGGTTGAGGCGCTGTTCTCCGGGTCGGGAAGCGACATGCCCTCCTGGTTCATGCGCTCCAGGTACTCCTGGGCCTCCGAGTCCGGGATGATGCGCGTGACGCCGAACTCGTCGGTGAAGACGAGCTGGCCGTCGAGGCTGGCGGCCGGGCGGGTGAACTGGGTCTCAAAGGCGAAGAAGAAGGCAATGACCAGGCCCACGGCCACGGTGATGACGAAGACCCAGTAGTACCAGCGCCAGCCCAGGTCCGCGTTGAGGTACGACGACGTCAGGTTAATGGTGGAGCTGAGGGCGTTCTGCACCATCCAGTAGAGGCCGAAGATGCGCGCTCGCTCGTGCAGGAAGGTGACTTCAGTCAGCATCAGAGGCAGGAGGGATTCCGATGTTCCCGTGGCCAAGCCTTGAATCACTCGTGCGGCCAAGTGTCCGTCATAGCTGTTCTGTGTTGCCGCGCCGATGGTGGCGGCAAGCAAGATGACCATGGAGATGAGAAAGACGGGACGGCGACCAAAGGCCAGTGAGAGAGGCAGGATGAGATAGTTTCCTGAAGACAAAAAAGGACAACGGCGTTAGCTACATTTTGCAAGGAAGAAATGGAAAAAAGAAAAGAAAAGAAAAGAAACGAAAAGAACCATCACCAATTCGTTTAGGGAACTCACCTAAGCCAATGCACAGAGTTGGCAGCGTGATCAAGAAGGTAATCTGATCGGAGCTGTACCCCTGGGGGAGGTACATTTCAAACATGACGTTGAGGATGGCGCCCAGGCCGCTGGCCAGCGAGAGGCCCATGATGGAGAACCAGCAGCAGCAGAAGACGACGCCGTACTTTTCCCACGGCCGGAAGTTGAGCGGGTCGTTGGGGTCCGACGACGGGACGGGGATCTTGCGGACCTGGCCCTGCTTGTCAAAGAGCAGCGCGTTGCCCTCAATGTGCCCGCCCGAGTGCCCATCGCCGGCGGCCTCGAGGCCCAGCTTGGGGTCCTCAAGGTGCTCAATGTCGGCATCGACATGGCGTTTGGCTGGGTCCGACATGGTTGGTTTCCCTCAAGAGTTTTCAGGATCTGAAGAGAGAGAGGGAGGGGGGGGGGAAGTGGACATGAAGAAGGAGAGAGGATGTTGTGTCGTTGGAGGGAAACGCACGGAGGCGAGCTAGTTATAGCTATGTCGTTCCGAGATGTTCAGCGCCTCCATCCCTCCTCCGAACAAGCGAGGCTCTCACATATTCCGTCTTTGTGCATCCCCGAGCCGTTGATGGCGACTGCGTGGCGGGGACCCGAACGCTGTGTGTTCCCCAAAAATCTGGGGAATCTCGGCTCGGATCTCTGGCAGGTGGGGCACCCGTCTCCGCATGTGGATGCGTTTTCGGTTCGGTAGCAAACCTGAGGTGGGGACTGGCCCAGACAGTTTCTCGGGTCGTACAACTAAACAATCTGGGCTTTTGGGGATTGGACATGGTTTTTTAGTTAAATAAACCATCTGGTGCTCTCCATAGAGGAATAAAACGCTTCCTACTCGAACCATTTGCCCGCGACGGTTTGTTAACACGTTGGTTTAAATACATGTACGCCTTCCGACTCTGTCAAACACATCCACTAAGCATTCGTAGAGTTTCACTCTTTCACCGTCAACCAAAAAGAGAAAAAAAAAAAGAGAGATAAACCTACGTTTGCTACCCCGAGAAATTCTCCACTTTCTCCAACAAAAACGAACCGAAGCCAAGGGTGGGGGGGGAACCGTTGTGGTCGATGGGAATCTACGCAAATCTCGCAAATCTCCCGAACCGCCCGGGCTCCCATTGCCCAATCGAAATAGTTCTCGCCTTGGCTGAACCGACTTAGCGTCCGCGGAACCGAGAGCCTGGAACCAATGACGGCATTGGCATAGGTAATGATTCCCGAGCTGACACGCATTCAACCGAGGAACTTGGTTTATCATGGTTGTTGATTGGCATGATCATCGTTGCTAACGTGAATGGCTCCCTTCGTGCTGGGGTTTGACAGCAGGGTGGTGTGTGTGTGTGTATGTGTGCACTTGTAGTTGAGGATACAATCCATCAACCCACGAGAAATCATGCATTCACAATTGAAAGCAATTGAAATGAGAAGCTCGCAGAGCATTCACATTGATAAAGAACACAAAAAAAACGTTTATGCTCATTAATGTGTGGACCCGTTGCTGCTGCTGCCATTGAATACTTCCCATCACCACAGATCTAGCGTCAACTTGTCGCCTCGACACCGGGACACACACGCCATCATGGTTGTACCTTCAGCCTTCTCCAGCGGCGTTAGCACCGCATCCCGGTGCTCCGGTAGCCCATCTAAAACGCGGACCTCGCAGGTTCCGCACAAGCCCTTGTTGCACGTTGACAGGACGCCGGCGCCGGCGCCGTTGACCACGTCCAGGACCGACCGGTCCTTGGGCACGCGGAGGACCCGCCCGCTGCGGGCCAGGACCACGTCAAAGGCCGTATTCTCGGCGGCGTGGTCGCCGCCGAGCAGTGGGTTGGAGAAGCGCTCCATGCGCAGAATGTCCGGGGGTGCGCCGTCGAGGGCGGCCTCGACAGCATCCATGAGGCGCTGGGGTCCGCAGCAGTAGACGCGCAGGCCTCGCGGGTCCTCTGCGCGCAGGAGCGCTTCGAGAGGGAACCGGGCCCCCTGGTGCTCATCGCCCGGCCACACCGTCGCGCGGTCGCCGTGGGCCTGCTCGACGTGGTCGGCGAAGGCCAAGCTCCGGCGCGTGCGGCCCAGGTAGATGAGGTGGTAGTCGACGCCCAGGGCAGCCGCCGCAGCCGCCATGGGCACCATGGGCGTGATACCGATGCCGCCAGCGACGAGCAGCGTGCGCCGCGCCCCGGGCTCGAAGTTAAAGTTATTGCGCGGCCCACGCACCGTCAACCGGGCCCCTGGCTTGATCGTCTCGTGCAGGCGGCGAGACGCACCGAGCCCAGCGTCATCGCGGAGCACTGCAATCTTGAGCCGCTGCCGGTCCGACGGTTCTGAGCAGAGCGAGTACTGGCGAAACCCGAGCCCGCCGCCTACATCGACATCAATATGCGCTCCCGGAGTCCACTCGGGGACTTCGATGCCGCCGACGCTGCTCAGCGAGATGCCGAGCACCCCCGCCGCCATCTCCTCGGCCGCTTCCACCACCATCTCGCGGTCTTGCGGCCTCGACATAAGTCCGACGCCTGCGCCGCCGGGCATCGACACCCTGCTGTTGCTGATATTGCTGCCATGTTTCACCATCTCTCCAGCCACTGTCGTCTTCGTTGTTGTTGGGGGATCCCACGCCAAGACAATGCCCTCCACGCCCCTTCCCTCTCGCCCCCCCTGCGTGTAAGGCATCTCGTCGTGCGGCGTCACCAGCCTCAGGTTTGGCAGCCGCTCGCGGATGACGGCGAGCTCCGTGCACAGGAGCAGGCGCGCAAAGGGGGCACCCAGGCAGGCGTGTATTCCCCTGCCGAACCCCAGGTGCTGCGTGCTGCGCTGCCGCTCGAGGTTGATGCGGTCCCCGCCAGGGAACTTGGCTTCGTCCCGGCTGCCAGAGTTGTAAGCCACAAAGAGCCTGTCCCCTGCGGCCATCCTTGTCCCGCCAATCGTCGTTTCTTCGGTCACCAGGCGTGGCATCCCTGTTATCGCTGATTCATAGCGCAGGAGCTCTTCAATGGCCATGCTCCGCGTATCGTCGCTCTTTGACACTTGATCCCAGAGCCCGTAGTGGAGCAGGTGCGCGAGGCTCATGGACAGAAAGTTTGTCGTCGTTTCGTGGCCCGCCAGCAGTAAGCCTGGAATCATGGCCAAGTGCTCGTAGTCTGTCATCTCGACGTTGCCCGCATCACGCTCGTTCCATATGTGACTGATGAGATCATCCCGCCTGTCTGTCCTGCGCTCCTCGATGACGCCCGCAACATAATCGTGAAGATCCAGCACGTCTTGCACCCTCTGCTCAATCCCCAGCTCCTCATCGTTCTTGGTGATGCCTCCAAACAGGGCTAGGCACCGTCCTATCCACTCCCAGCGGGCTGGGTCCAGCCCCGCAACAGCTACAATTGTTCGAAGAGGCAGGGGTAGGGCAAAGTTCTTCTTTATCTCGACGGTGCCGTCGTCGACAAAGCCGTCGATCAAATCGTGTGCCGTAGCACGTAGCACTGGCTCAAACCTTCTCAACCGCCGGGGTACGAAGAAGGATGCCACGCTCTTGCGGAGGCGGTCATGGTCGGGGTTGTCCCAGGCCAGCAGTGTACCCTTGTCTGGAACCTTGTTGGCAAAAATCTGCCTGACTTGAGCCGGGAACTCTGGCACCGTGGGACGCGAGCTGAAGATCTCTGGTTGATCTAGGACCGACACTATGTCATCATACCGGGAGACGACGAAGCCGCAGAGCTTTTCATTGTATTCTACGCCGGGTTGGCTGCGGGTCGCGGCTAGGTCGTGAAACAGCCGGCTTGGGTTGGTAAACGGGCATGTCATGGTTTCAATTGTGTCTCGATTATGGAAGCTTTCCAGAAAACTAGATAACCCCTATTCTGCATTGATACGAACAAGCTTCATTTTTATATCAACAAGGCATATCTGATCGTTTCGGATCACGCACACCCGGACCGAGCCGAGTCATTGTGGGGCCGGACAAAGAGCATGTCCGTGTCCGAACCGGGAGCGAATGCGACCACGAGCCAAGTTGAATGACCCCCTGCAATAATGCATTCCTGGCTAAGCATTTTCTCCCTATGCCCGAGATGTTTGGACATGGTAGGTTTGAATGCATACACCCATAGCTACAATCAAAGCTGTCGATAAGTCACGAATACGTTGATTTTGAAGCCAATTGTTACCACGGACAAGTCACACGTTTCTCTTATTCCTAAATCTCGGGGGTATCAAATCCTCCACACTAACTGAACCACTCTCATCCTCTTCACCAATGCAATCACTCCAAGTGGCTTATTCGCCAGAGTTGTACAACCAATAAAAAAAAACACCACCGGGAGTCTCATCGTTTTTTCCTTACTCCCAGGACAATCCTGAACAAAACAAAGGAAATCATGGAAAACCGCACCCCGATCTTTACCCTAACCTAGTAAAATGCACGCCGCTCCAGATAGATAGATCCCGTCGCCGCCGAGATACCTACATGAGAAAAAAAAAAAAAAAAAAAAAAAAAACTCGAAAGAGTGGATAGGTTCCATGCTGCACATGGGTGGTGGTGTGTATAAATAAGAAAATGGATAACTGGCACACGAGGCCCAGTTCAAGGTCGTTGGCATCATTACTGAAGAAAAAACTCCCCAAGGTGATGCCGAATCTAATCCATTAAAGTAATACAAGTCGTCAAAACAAGAAGCGTTTTTCCGGTGTAAAGTGTGTGTGTATGTAAGGCCGTTGCGAGGATTCCCGCCCGCGGGGTTGATTAGTATGCGTGAGCGGGATCATAACCCGCGAATGCCATTTGCTGCTCCATAGGCGTGCCCGTGGTTACACAGACGGCGTCGGGAGCAGGACTTGGGATACCACTGGGCCCAAACGAGGCTGAAAAGGCCTGCTGCTGTTCCTGCATGTATGCGGCGTCCATCATGTCCTGATCGGCCATCTCCACGTCGTGGTCCGAATTGCTGCTGGCCATGGAGCGTAGGCTTCGGAGGTCTTCAGCGATGATGCCTCCGTTGGCCTGGGCCATCATGGCAAACTGCTGCTGCTGTCGTGGGTCGAACATGGGGGCCTGAGGCATCCCGGGGTATCTGAATTGAGGGGGCATCTGGCCTTGGGTTGCAGCGTTGGTGGGGACCGTGTGCCGCGGGGGGCGAGCAGAGCGGCCGGAGCGAACTGGGCCGGGCCGGGGAACATAGACTCGGCGCTGTGATGCGAGGTAGGCGGCCAGGTTGGGGTTGGTGCCTCGAGAAATTCGGAACTGGTACTGGTCAGCGTCGGGGACCGGGGCCGACGGCGGCAGCGGAGGTGCTCGGGATTTGTGCCCTGGAATGGGCTGGCGGCACTCGTCCTTGATGGGTGTGATGAAGTCCTCGCGGTACTTCTGGATGCTCGAGGGCTCCGAGCCCAGAGCGATGGCGTACTGAACCAGGAGCTGCAGATCACCCAGGTGTCGCGTTTCAAGTCGTTTTCTCATGATACCGCTGGACTGGGGGTGCCACTGCAGGCGACCTCTTTCCTCCTCGGGCCAGGATGAGTTGGCCCACGCATTCACCAATCCGCTTTGTCTTAGCAGGTTGCGTATCCGGGCCGAGTAAGTCCATTCTCCACTGTTGGAGCCCTCGTCAAAATGCTTTACCACATGGCCAACGAACTCCTTGAACGTTGAGTCGGCGTCGTCGTCGCTGGGGGACTCGAAAACTTGGGAGCAATTCTCGAAACCGCAAGCAAAGACTGTCTGTGGACATAGCGTCACCTTGGCTTCGTCGAGGGTCATACGAGATCCGCCATGGGCCTGTTTGAGATGCGTCTTGTAAGCCGTCTGCCAATCAAAGACCATGGAGCAACCCCGGTGCCGGCAGAACCACTGCGCGTTCATGTTGTGGAAATCTTCAATGTGTCGCTTGAGATCGTTTTTGCGCGTGCACGTCTTCTGGATGTCCTCTTCCCGACAGAATCCGCATGTGAATGAGCCTTTTTGCTTAGGGGCGCCGCTCGAGGTCGTGGTCATCTCGCCGGACGTGGTTGTTGACGAGGCATCGTCATCTCGGTGCGAGGACTTGGTCGAGGCGGCGGAGGACTGGGACTTGCGGCCGAGCAACTTGGCAGTTCGGGCTGAGACATTAGAGATGATGCTGCCGGTGACGGAGGAGGTATCGGAGGAGAATGTACGTATGCTTGCGCCATCAAAGATACTGGCGGCATCTTCGGATTTGACTGATGAAAATGTGCTGGAGGAGATGACTGAAGCTCCGTCATGTTCTAGAGAAAAAGGGAAAAAAGACCATGTTAGCAATGGGGTTCCCGCGATGGCGGTCAACGATAGCGAAGCACTCATAAAGAACAAGCCAAAAAAAAATATGTATCTAGAAGGGGGAAAAAATAACACCTTCCTCCCCAGCAAAAAAAAAAAAAAAAAAAAAAAAAAAAAAAAAGAGAGGCTATCCTGATGATTCCAACTCGCCCACGCACGCACATCCCATAATGACGACAGACAAAAATCTACGGAAAGAGGCACTTACGGGAAACGGCGGGCGAGGTTGCTTCCTCTTCGATGAGTTGCGCAATGCCTTCGCGGCCATAGCGCCTCATGAGATGACGGAGCAGTTGGCGGTCGAGGGAGTCGTCCTGCTGTGACATGGCCGGTTGCTGCGGCGAGCCGTCTGGCTCAGGCCACGATTCCGGGGCCATGATGGAGGGGCAGGATGTTGTGAGAGTGGTGTAACCCAGGAAGCAACACCCCTAAAACCTATCCTGGGATGCACAATTGTTATTGCGGTTCCAGGTCGCTGTGCGGCCTTCGATTACGGTAAATGGCGAGGGGAGATGGAATGGTGAAGGATTGGCAGCGGATGCGACTACTTTGTGTGTGTTGGAGGAGGTGTTGGTGGGCGAGAAGTGAGAAGCGGGTGAGGCAAGGCGATATGCTGGGTCGCCGGTGAGGGTGGATGGAATGGTGGCGGGCGGAGTTCCAACCGGCCGAGAGAGGGAGGGGGACGGAATCGCAGAAGTAGAAGAAAAAGAAAGGATGAGCAAGATTCGAGACCCAAATGATGCAAAAGGGAGAGAGGGCTCTAAACCCGGCTGGATGAGGCGAAGCGCTGGCAATGACGAGGGGAGCGCCGCCAGTAGTCAGAAATCAAAAGTCAGAGTGGCCAAGGCAGAGATGGCCGGTCCCCTGGGCTTTGGCTTTGGTCGCAAGTGACAGGCCGTGGACGATGGTAGCAGGGGTGGATGATAGCGGCGAACGTGGGCGAGCCCAGAGAGATAGCGGTACGCGACGCGAGAGGACACTCTGGGGTAAGAGATACGAGGGGCATCCACCAAGGGTGATCCAGGGCGTGTCCAAGGGTGTCCAGCAATGGAGGCCGGCGTGGACGAGCAGGGAGCCGAACCAGGGTAGTGGTCCAGCCCAGCCGGGGGGGAGGGGGCGGTCTTCGGTATGTATCCGGGACGGGGATGGTCCAGAGTGGTGGTGGCCGTAATTCTTGAACGCCTCTGACACTTTTGAAAGCGTAATAGTATTATTCTTACGGGATGGCTGCACTTTTAGCAAACGAGGATGGGCCCTTTCTTGGTGCGGTTTCTCCCGAACCTGTGGGCGGATGGGGATGAGATGAGGATCGGGATTGGGAGCAGGATGAGTTATCGTCACCCATCCGTCCAGGCCAAGGAAGCAGGTAAGTTACCCCGTCTGCGATGGAGGATCCTCCGGGGGGTGGATATGGACGGGGCCGCTATGGAGGATTTTCTCGTTTGGACGAAGCAGCTGGACGGAGGGCAAGGCGGGAATGCGAGGCTCTCGGAGAAAGGTGGCAGATGGGGATGGGGGACTGGGACTGGGACTGAGACGGAAACCGGGAGGGGGAGGGGGAGCAGATGGGGAAGATGGAGCCAGCCATGGGTGAGGAGAGAGATCGAAGGCCAGGCCAAAGTGGGGATGGACCAGAGGAGAAAAGGTCAAAGATAGAGATATGGAGACACCCGGAGCTAAATGGGCTGCTAGGACGATACTGTCGAGGCCGAGGGCATTCAGGCTTGGCACTAGGAACCCCAAAGCAGCGGGTGCCCGAGTGTGGAGTAGGGGAGAAACGATGACGGGATTAAATGTGTCGTTTGGGACCCGATGACTCGGACCTCGTTGATACTGCCAGGCCATTTCCCTCAGGAGCCATCGTTGTGGTGCCTTGTTCCTGTGGCCGTTCCTGTTGCCGCCTTCGTTCCTGTGCCTGTTTCTGGCCGTGCGGCTTGGGTTTGCGCCTAGACATGGGGGTCACTGATGCTGTCGACCAAGCCAAGAGGATTTGAAGGAAGTCTGACGTGGAAGAATGGCTGAAGGATGGAATTGACAAAATAAAAAGAGTCAGGGCAGCTCGCTGGTTGGCTGGCGCCTGCCTGCAAGTGTACATCGTGCAAGTTCTAGCCAGCCAGGCCACGGCCTTTAATCAAATCGGGGCACGCAGCGGACTGTGCTCTACCCCGATTCCCCTGGACGTCATGACCAGAGAGACGCTGGCAGCTGTGCTCTAGAGGCCAAGCCGCCTCCCGCGGTCAAACCTTGACTATTCCAAATTGATGGGGTTGATTCTCGGATCACATTCAGATACAGTAAGTAGCCTCTCGCCTGTTGCTTGTGGCCTGCAGCATGTGGCCTGTGGTCTGTGATTCCATAGTATGTGTTCCTGGTTATCAATCCGCCCAGATGCTGGTTGTTGCTCCTCGGACCCCCTGTCACGTCATCTCCATGGCACCTACGAAGTACCGGAGGAAGAGAAAAAAAAAATTCGAGCAATGCTGGGAACAGCGACAAGAGATCGGCTTGGACATCATGTTCCATTCACCCGCTCGAGACTTTGGGAAGCAAATATCCAACGCGATGACAGTGCGCCAAGACACACACAGCCTACGTCAGAAGCCACTGCCACACGCAATCCACCAACCAACTACTCGATGGCGGCGCAATTCATCCCGCTGCGCTGCTGCACGCACTAACACAAAGTACCTTCAACACAGGCTTGACAGGCATTTCAGCAGACCGCCACTGCCCTTGTCCGCCTAATGCAGGACGCAGAGAAGCCATTAATTACTTGCGCCAGTCAGAAGGCAGCCGTCTGAGCAGCATTGTGACAAGCACCTAGCAGACAATGGAGAGAGGGCAGAAAGTCTACCGGCGATCCCGGGCCGGGGGTTACGCACATGCTTCATCTTCAAGGGTCGATCCAGGTGCCGAGCATTTTGTTTTTGAAGTGATTCCACTTGAAGCACAAACGTAGACGGCGCGCCTAGGCCTTGCTGCAGCTGCAGTGTCTCACTGTTATTTATCTCTGGTGGCCCGTATCTTGCAGCAGCCGCATATATGATGGATAATCGTCAATCGATATTACAACGGTGCATTACCCAAAACCAAGCCGCAACCCGGCCCCCCGTTTTTGGCGTAAAAAAAAGCAAAGAAAAGGTCCGAAGAAACCTGTTAAAAAGGAACCTCGCTTACAGATGAATTGCTAGCCCCCTATCGAAAACTTGTCTTCTTTTTTCTTTCTGTTTAATATTAGAATTCTTTTTCACCCTCCCTTGAATCGTTTTCTGGGACCGGATCTCTGAGGCGCCTTGTTTCTTCCCGGCCGCAATCCGGCCCCAGCCCATTGGTGTAGTCCCCAATTCCTGGGGCTCGCGGTGGATACAGTGGATACAGCCAAGTCCATTTAGTGGGTGCTTCTAGTGGGGCGAGGCCTGGCCGTACTCTCGGCGCCACGCAAGACCGCAGGATAGGCCACTGGCTTAGGTGAAAGCATCTCGTGATGCGATCTCATAGTACTCTCTTTTGCTTCGTCGTCAACCACCATCAAGCCTTGACCCACGGGCCACGAGCCCCAACCCAGCAGCCCCGTCTAGGCACCCCTGGCTTGTAGCCATCAACAAGACCGTGGTTAGCCGTCCGGGGGGGAGAGTAGCGAAGCAAAAACCTACCTAGTCCCCCATTTTCTAGACGCGCCCGAGTGGATAACAGGCCGACATCGACGGCCGAGGCTTGTTTGGTGTTGTAGCTGACGCAACAGAGGCGCCGCTGGGTGAGGCTTGTTTAATGTGACACAGCAGCTACATTGACATACGTGACGACGGGACTGTACCTCCGAAACCCGTGGGGGTTCTCATGCCCCAGACCAGAGTCAGGGGGTTGATCTCCAAAGGAAGCTGATTCCTGATAAGCACACCGTTTCATTCCGTGATCCAAATGCCTGCCCAGCCCAGCCCTGCACGCACGTCGCTCCCATGAGACGAGTGCACCTGGCCTTCCCCGGATAGAGCCAAAAACAAATCCTTGTCCAACTGCAACTAGGTATCCCTAATGTGAGTGAACTGCTCCCCCATGTGCTCCCCTCCCCTCCCCTCCCCCCAGTAACCCGTGTGTGCGTGCGTGCGCTCGTGTGTGTGCTGCAGTAATAACACAGTGCGTGTCATGTAATATAGACGACGTCTTGAATCGAGGACGGCCAATGTGGCTTACAGCGGTGCAGGCGTTGCTACCACCCAAAGAATACCACAGCAAACAAGCATTACTCAACGTGCTGACTTGCATCGCAATTCTTACGGGTCCGACCTGGCCAGTAAAATAGAAAAGCCGAGACAAGTAGGACAAAAATGGCACACCACCGTCAGCCCAAATGATAACAGGAAGCAGCCACACAGGGTCTTGCACCACCCACCCACTGTCTGTTCGCACCTGTTCGGCATCTAGTGCGGTGAAATAAATGGGCACGGACATTGATTCGACAGCTTCACCACAGCAAAAATGCACCTTCTCCCTGACCCCCATTTTGTCGAAAGAGAGGCCATTTTGGAGAGCGGGTTTCAGACGACACTCGAACCTGCTACGTGCACACCCTATATTGTTTGAAGAAGGTTTCCCTCTTCAACACCTCCTGTGGGTTTCTGCCGAGGCTGAAGCTGAAGTGCCGGAGGCGCGAGCACGCGTGCAACAAGGCGATTCCAAATGTCTTCATGGCAATTCTAGCTTTTCGGGCTGCATGCGGCTCTAAATTTGCCTTCGTATTGCCCTCTCCAGCTGGGCCGGGATGGACGAGGGAGCATTGCGCTCGACCTTTTGGTGTGTCTAAGCCTTGTAGGGAACGGCTACGGTGCCGGCCAGCAGCTCGTTCTTTTGTTCATCTCGATGACCAAGGAATAACTTTTCTTGATCCTACGAAGGCATCTCCACCTGCGATACCACGTTCCCCGTGCCCCTCCCCTACCCCCCTAGCCCTCGAGGATCACCCTGACAAGCCGTGAAAGAGGCCACCAGCAGCTCGAATTGGGCGAGTCCCTTCCTGCCCTGGAAAGGATTTACATGATAAGATTGACGAATTTTACCACCGTCGGCCCGGCATGAGACAGCAAGGGCACGCAATTGACCACGACGAACATGGACATCGGATACAGCTGCCCTCAGCGCAGCGGCATCACGGCATCCTCGGAACACGACACCGGCGACGATGTTACTCCAGCGATACTTTTTACGTGAAGTTTAGAACACTAACGATGGCTCGCGGCCGGCTTTTCGAGCTGAGGCGGATGCGTGGGAGCCATCGAGCCCTGCCTCCCCAGGATGTCCCATGACTTTCTGCGTTAAGTTTTGTCATGTGATTGTCGCTTTTTCACTTTTTTTCAACTTCATCATCCACAGTTTACAGAGGAAAACCCACAAGGCTCCGGTTTGGATGGGAATGACATGCAAGAGGATGAAAAAAAAAAGAAACAACAGAAAAGCCTAGCACAAAAGGTGCCACAGCCTTGATCCAATAGCAAGAGAGAGGTTAGCAAGCACAAGACCGGATCCCATTATTGTTCTAAAAAGAAACGATGACCATAAATTTTTTTTACTCGAGCACTTATTTTCTAACCTTCAAGTGCCCTCTCATTGGACAAGAGTGAGACCGTCTGTTCTTTTCTTCTTGTGGTTTTTCTTTTCTGGAGACTCCCCGCTGATCGCTACCCCCACACCCCTCCAATCGGCGCATTAATCACCAAAACGCCAAATCATAGATAAGACGCCTCCCTCCCTAAGATATCGACGACGCCACCAAGCCCAAAAAGCAACTGGCCGCATTGTGTACCTCGACTTTTTCGGTGTACCTTGCGGAAGAGGGTCATGTACCGTGTTTCATTTTCCTGGATTAAAAAAAAAACCGCCGCGCCTTGCCCGGTTGGATGAGAAGGGTCAGAAATAGACAAGACCCTTATTGCTTACCTTGGAGCCATGACATGACGTCTCACCGACTGTGCGGCTTCATGTAACACAAAGATGGCTTCCGCTTTTTGCTGCATGTCTTGCACCATTATCTTTCGTTTTCGGACCTCCAGCCAAGCAAGATCAGAACAGGCCTTCGTCTTCCTGAAGTCCCTCATCCCTCGTCCCCTCCGCGATTGCGATGGCGATTGCCAAGCCGCCAAGGAGCCAGAAGCCAAGAGCACAGCCTGATTTGCTCTCCTTGGGCTCCCTCTCGTTTCCATCGGTGCGTTGCCTCTCTGATTGGGCGCGCGGGGCCACTCGGCTCGAACCGTGGACCCTGCTTTCTCTCCCTTCCCCCCCATTAGCGTCGAATGAGAGAAATATACAATGACCAAGCACAGCGGGATCCTCGCGTCTGTACAGATACACACACATTTCCCGTGCTGCGCTCACAAACTTTGTGCGGAAGCTATGACTTTGACCGCTGACACATGGCATGCCAAGCGGCCCATGGCTGGTTGGCTCCGGGGCCACGCTTTGTCTAGTGAGAAAAAGAAGAAAAAAACAAGAGCTCTATTTGCACAGTAAAATTTTTTTTATTCATTTTCATTTTGTAGTGTAGTGTTCCTGGGTGCTGCCATCTCAGCCGCATTTTGTTTCGGTCACATTACTAGGAGCATTTGGCTGATCCTTGCTTCATTCCCTTTCATTTTCTTATTCATGTTGACCGGGTGGCGTTGTGTTTCATGAATCATTCAGCTGCCAAGAAAAAGTCCCCAATAATTCGGGCCTGAACTTGAAGATACCCTGGATTGAGGAGGTAAAAGGGATTTTTTTTTTGGAATGAATAAATAAATAACCACCTACACCTCAACCAAGGACGAGCTGTACGATAGATATCCTTCCGACTTTGCCGTGCCGTGCCGATGGGAGAATCTGGGGAAGCGGAGCTCGAAGGCTGAGGCGCATGCAGCGTGTGGTTGTGCAAATAATGGTATTGGCCCACGCCTTCAACACCTGGTTGCATGGATGTCGGGAGAGCGGCAGCGCGGTGTGATCCTTTATCAGTGACGGTCCCAAATCCCGAGCGCGCAAGCTGATGGATGGGTTTCGACCGTGAGACCTTAAAAACGTACGATTGAGCGAGGTATCTACGTGACCATCTTTTCAGTCTAGTGTAACCTGTCCTGCGTTTCCCTCAACTATTGCCAACCGGGAGGGCACCGAGCCCGCTTACACCGGCACATTGGCCCCGTGATATCAACCAACAAGCCCGCTCTTCAAGCCTTCAGGAACTCCAGAATATCGTTATTCACCTGTTCAGCATTCATGTCCGGCAGCGCGTGCGATGCGCCCGGGTAGATCTTGAGGGTCGGCTTGGACAGGATCCCAGCTGCCTTGACCGCGGACATTTGGACGGGCACGAGCTGGTCGTCCTCGCCGTGCAGCAGCAGCACGGGAATGTCCATCTTCTCGAGGTCCTCGGTCAGGTCCGTCTCGGAAAAGGCCTTGATGCAGTCGTAGGCGTTCTTGAAGCCCGTCCGCATGCCGGAAACGTACCAGCTCTGCACCAGGCCCTCGCTGCGCTGGACCTCGGGGCGGTTGAAGCCAAAGAAGGCCCCGCCGGCGACGTCGAGGAAGAACTGCGCCCGGTTCTTGACCATGGCCTCGCGGAAGCTGTCAAACACCTCCAGCGCAATGCCCTCCGGGTTGCTCTCCGTCTTGAGCATGAGCGGCGTGATGGCGCTGACCAGCACCGCCTTCTTGGCCCGCGAGGTGCCGTACTTGCCCACGTACCGCGTCACCTCGCCGCCGCCCGTCGAGTGGCCGACCAGGGTGAAGCTCTCGAGGCCGAGGTGCTCGACCAGCTGGTGCAGGTCGTCGGCGTACGTCGTGAGGTCGTTGCCGTCCCACGGCTGGCTGGACCGGCCGTGCCCGCGGCGGTCGTGCCCGATGACGCGGTAGCCCTTGTTGCCCAGGAAGAACATCTGGTTCTCCCAGTTGTCGCTGTTGAGCGGCCAGCCGTGCGAGAAGATGACCACCTCGCCGTCCGGGTTGCCCCAGTCCTTGTAGTACAGCTCGACGCCGTCCTTTAGGGTGAGGGTAGGCATCTCTTCTTCTTCTTCGTCTTCGTCTTCTTCTCCTTCTTCTTCTCTATTACAACCAAAGCAAGCGTGACAACGGATATCAGAGGTAAGCCAAGGGAAAGCCCCGTTGCTTTCCGCTTATTACTAGTAGGAACCAATTCTATCTATATTCGTTACAAGAGAAACTGGCACTATCTTGACGAGCGCATACGCAACTCCCACAGCTTTGATGACACGGGGATTGCCAACTTTGAACTGAGCATCGTCAGGTCTCACGTAATCGGTCAGCTCGGTGCCATCGGCGACATTTATCCATTTATACCAGCGAGTTATCCCTCGAGAAGATGCGGGGGGGGGGGAAAGCTTTCTTTGGGGAATTTTCCTGTCATGTATTGAAAACAAAGTACGAGACACTTTGACCCCGAGACCTCGATTTGGATGCGTTTCGTTGTTGACCGAGACAAATGAATGGTGTAATCCACCATGGTCTTCCCCCCCCCCGCCCCCTCACTGATGTACGCCGAGCCATCTTCAAATGCCTGTCTCTTGATGCCTGTCTCTGACACGCGGGAAATATTTTACCGGGTTGAAGATTACAAGGTCTTGATATCGGAGATCTCTCGGTCGCTTCTCGATATGTGTATCGGCGGTGTGCTGCCAGGTCTTTCCATAGCGGGCACCCTGCTAATTCTAGATTGAATTGTTTGCATTGATAGTGCTTGTAGGACTACGTTGCAGTATCCTTTCCCCTTGTCTAACCGCAGCCAATGGTTGCGCGCCTACGCAGTGTTCTTCAGATGGCTACTTGTTTCTTAATTCCCATAGTCTAATGTGTGTCCGAACCCCCCCTCCTCCTCCTTCCACCCACCCACCCTGGTCCAACCAACCACGAGTTCCATTGCAACACGTTGTGACCAGGCACCCGAAAAAAAAATGGCGTCAGCTTAGGATTCTGTTGTGTATTACATCTCCAATCGCTGGTAATTCAGGACTGGTGGGTCAGCTCATCTCAGCAACATTAAAGAGGGGGTTGCCCAGTCTCGCGTAAACCTGTCCCTGCCTTATCACTGCCGTCACCCGTGGCCCCCCCCCCGTTCCTGTATTGGTTCGTCGGGCCACTATTGAAAACCTGCATCCATACGCGGATGGGTTGTGAGTTGTCATGCAAACGTTCAATTTGGATCTTATCTCCCACTTGGCAGATAAAAGCTGTTGCTGGGCCGAGGTACATCTCGCATCCCTCCCCCCCTGCATGCAGCGGATCAATCCGATCAGTACCAATTGCGAGAAGGCAAGTAGCTTAGAACCACAGCAAAGGAGCTAGCCAACCGTCCCGGGGAAGATACTGTGCACGGTTAGCGCCTCAAATAGCTTCAATCAACATCTCTTGGCTGATTAGCACCTTTGTCCTCAATCTTGTATTCACAAGATCCATCTAGGCCCGCTTCGGTATGCAGCACCTCCTCCTCCTCCTCTTCTACTGCTTGTGTATTAGGTAGGAGCACGGTCTCGATGGATTCCATCAAAAGCCTTCCAATCAAAGCCTTGTTCTCCTGATCCTCCTTGACCATGTGGGCAATCAGCTCCCGCTCCTGCCGTTCGAGGTCCTCCTTTTGGCGCCGGATGGATTCAAGCTTGGTAATCGTTTCGCTCTCCAGGAAGTTTTTTGTGAGCTCCATGGACTTCACCTTATCATCAAGAGTTAATTTTAGCCTTTCTAACTGGGATGCGCGAAGGTTATCTCGAAGAGCCTCGGCTAGTTGCACACCGTAATCAAGTAGCCTGCTGATTCCTCGAGCTGTTGTTGGCACCCGGTGAACGGCAGTATGTCGAATCTTGTGGGTGTTGAGGAACAGCTCGTTTAAACTCAGCGGAGATTTGACTAGATCAAAGGCATGAGGGGGGATTTTATCGGCATACTCAATGCTCAAGATGCCGGTCCACTGGGTGAGCTCCACCGCAGCTCCGCAGTCCCACCCGTTGTCGTTCACAACGTTGGGCAACCACTGCTTCGCAAAGTCAAAACAACATTCCTCAAGGAGTGTCTGGGCAGTTGTCAGAAGACAGTACTGCGGCTTGTATGGGATGCACAGAGGATACAGAGACGGAATATGAGGCGCTGTTTGGAGCAGTTCGGCGGGAGGTCCTATCTTGTCAGCCAAGCATCATCGAGGAGCGTCCAGACTTACTTGTCCCCTGGTCTACCATTACTTCTTCCGTCAGTGTGATATCTTCGTTTCCCGATTGTATTTCCTCCAATACAATCTCCGTAGACTGAATGGCTTGCAGCTCCGTTGCTTCTCGCTCGAGTTCCTGCTGCGTTGGAGGAAATAGCTCGGGAAACTCGGCTTTGGCTTGCAAAACCGACTCAAATATACTTTCTTCTAGAAGAGTTTTGATGATGTCAACCAGCCTATCTTCACCAAATTCTTGTATCAACGCGTTCAGGTCACTGCAATAGTATTGGACGAGATCCTTGATCTTCTTTTGCTTTCGGATCAAAGCGTTTTGCCCGTTAAAGATCGTCCTAGCGGACAAATACACCATTTGGCGTGGAGTTAGTTGGGAATCCATTCTTTTTTTCAATCTTGGCTGAGAGGGAAAGCTTGGAGTTGTGAAAACCTTTGTTCGGCTTCAAACTGGTGCCCGAATTGCACCAAGCCACCTCACTCACCGCTCGAAATTTAATACGTTGGAATGACAATAATCCGTTTTGACAGTGAGTTGACCAATCATTCATCCGTGAGGTTGTTGCGCAGCCGGCAGGCAGCCTGCTTTGCATATGCAATTGCATCCAATCGAGAATCGACAATCAAGGCGGGGTGGTTGGCTTACCATATGTTGCGCGCTGGAATACTTGATCGCAGTCTAGTACTATTGCTTTTGCGCAACTATCTAGTAGAATGGATACCATCTTCTATCTGGTGTTTGGCAAAGTTCCAGACTCTTACACGTTTTCTTGCACATTATACTTTTGAATCATGTCGGATTGGACCAGGCCGTGATAGAACAAGATGTGAATCCATATAAATGTTTGTTAATCATACCATGTACTCTCCTTATACCTAAACAATGCTCGCCACCGTAACTCATGCTACATAATAAATACTGACGGTGGATTTTAGTTGACATCGCCCTCAGCGTAGTACAATGCACTTCCCGTGGCTGGTCGGCTGACCACCACTGCGCTAGCCTTTTGATCGTCTGTCAACTCCTTCTTGGAGAAATATCCCTTCTCCAGCGCTTCTGTGACCGCTATGACCTTGTCGGCAGGCACCAGGTGCACACTGCACCCGCCCCAACCAGCCCCAGTCACACGGGCGCCGTAGGCTCCCGCAGCGCGAGAGATAGCGCAAATATCGTCAAGCTCAGGGCAGCTGCACTCGTAGAGATCGCGGCATGAATCCTGAGTCTCGTTGAGGAGGTCGCCTAGTTGCTGGTTAAACTCTGTTCTGTCGGTGCGTCCGGTGTGCAGTGGTCGCTCGAGCAGTGTGAGGAACTTGAGAACGCGCAGAGCCTCGGAAAAGACGTGGATAGCACGCTGGCGAAGCTTGAAGCGCTCGGCACGGATGGGGAGACGCGACATGAAGCGAGCCTCGAGTTCTGGAACGGTAATGTTGAGAACCTTGGCGACCTCCTCACGAGTATAACCCTCCTCCTGAGTCAGCGTCTCCTTTGTAATAGCCAACAGCTTCTCAAGCTCCTCCTCTTTGCTCAGACTTTTAGCTGCAAACTCGCTATCACCGCTGACATGCTTGAAGAAGTTATCATGGAAACCCTTCAGACTGATGCCCAAAGGACCGGCATCTTGGGGAAGCTCGACACCTGCAGGGTTGAGAATAGCGTTGAGGTAGGCGGCAGCAATGCTGACCTCGACGACGCGCAAGTTGTAGTGAATAGGACCGGTGACTTGCTTGTTTGATGTGACGAATGACTGGACAATGACGAAGCAAAGTTCGGGGTTCGTGGGAGGGAACTTGACAGGCTTAGCTGCCAGCTCTGGGCTGAATGAGACGAAGAGAGCAGAGCCTTGCTCGGAGAAGACGGAGGCAGCCTGGTCCATACTTTGGTTGATGTTAGTGCAGGAGAACGATTGAAGCCATTGTCGGATAAATTGACTTACCCTCCTGAGTTGACACCCACTGCTCGCTCGTTGACAATAGCAAGCTCAGTTAACTCTTTCTTGTCCACCGAGGTCTCGCCATTGGCAACCATGACAGCCAAGGAGCTTGTACTGACAACAGCAGCGCTGGAGCTCAAACCTCCACCGACAGGCACGGTGCCGTCCACCAGAATCTCCATATCCACGGGTCTGAAGCCAGCGCCGTGCTTCTTCCTCAACAGCTCCAAAACGCCGCGCAAGCCGCTCTTGAAGTAATTTGTCCACTCAAACTTGGTCGCATCAATCTCCACGTCGCCATCGATGGGCACCTCGAAATCGGCCGCGGCAAATTTGGCATCCTCGACGTTGGCGATGCGGATGCGGAATGTCTTGGAGTCGGGGGCGGCGGGCTTCGCGGCAACGGCGAAGAGGGCGTCGGCGGTGATGGCCATGGGCAGCACCGAGTACAGCGAGTAGTCGATGTGCTCGCCAATAATGTTAACGCGGCCGGGGGATCGGGCGACAAAGGTGGCCGGGTGGCCGTAGATGGACTCAAACTTGGTGACGAGGTTGTTCCATCGCGGGCCCTGGGTGGCGAGGGCAGCGATGGGGTAAATTTCGTTGAGCGCCTTGGCGATGGGGACTGGGCCTGACATTTTGAGGATTTACAGAGAGGACGGTTCTCAATTCTTGAAAATTGCTGGAGGGCCGGAGCGCGAGGGTCGTCTGGGGAATTTGTAGCTTCTGGCGCAAAGGCACGAGATCTCAATGCGACGTCTCGAGAGAATGCCCCGCAGTTGCCCCTCTAGATGGCGCTGTCGCAAGTCGTGACGTAGGGGGAGGTTTAGCAGCCCAGAGGCGTCTCGTCAGAGTGATGCGATTGCGGTAAGGCTACGCGCGTGATGTCCTGGATCTAGAAGGGCACAGGGAGCAAAAAAATGTCACCGACGAAGAGGTATTTCAAACAACCGCGTTGTCCTCAGTCCACCGGCAGCAGGCTGGAAAAAACCTCCCATCCTCGTGAGCCGGCTCCGTCTAGTCCCCGCATATGAATGGGTTGATGCGCTGGCTAAATAGGGACACACTCCATATCCCCACCTATCGGCGTATCATCCGGCGAATTGCTCGCTGGCTGCCTTCCCTTGTTGGATTTTGACATCTATCGTGGCCCCGTGTGCCGAGGTTGTTTTGAGCTGCACTTGGCCGTCGCATACTGCCCTGCGCGAGATGCACTATGCGCCACGCATGGCCATTGGCGGGGGAGACGTTTGTAGTTGACCGCCCTACAGGGTCCAGCATGGCCATGGCAGCAGAGGCTCTGCTGAGGCTGGTTGGCATCCTGGCCTAAAAAACACTCGGATTCGCGGAGGGTGTCATGACAGGAGAGGACCCCTCCTGATTCCCCGCTTTTGTGCTCACTTGTTTGCTTGACTGAATACCCACCCTGTATCACAATAGCTTCACCCCACTTTGGCGGTGCTGCGTCCCGTGTCAAGATCAGGATCAGTATTACAATGGGGCTATTGTTTTTGCTAATATTGTATTAAACATTGAATCAATAATGGCTGGGGTCAATAGCAATAATGGTGAAGTGATGGGAATGCCGTTCGTTTGGCCCCGCCACCAGTACAAAAAGCGTTCGTTGTTGTTGGCAAACGAGCCGTTGCCAAGCAAACGTCTTGTCTTTGTCTGCAACTAAACATTTCAAACGTTATCAAAATCGACAAACTGCCGATCTTCGACTTCTATCGCCGTTTACGCCTCGAAATCGTCAAGATGGGCTACTATGTCCAGCATCTCGAGCCAGGCACGTTGTACTTCACCTTGTCTGTGGCCCATCAACAGTCCTACTACCGGCCGAGCCGTTCTAAAGACACTGCGCCATATATGGCCAACGAATCGAAATCCAAAGACGAAAAAGGCCCTGAGTCTACCATAGTACAAGGAGAAACGGTCGAAGAATTTCAATGGGGACTCTATTTCCATCGTCAACTCCGCGATGGCACCTGGTATACTCTTCAGCGCCCTGACCCTACCTCAGAAGAGGTCATGACCGGGGCTGCACGCTCTGCATTTAAACTTGTCCGCGAGGATGTGCAACAATCCCCCCGACTCGACTTTTTCGTGGTTGGCATCATTCGTGGTTTGTCCGTTTCTGAGGATGTTGCCAAAGACCTCACTTCTTACCTCGACTGGCTCACACAGCGAACAGCGATGAAAGCTCAGCGCACCTTTATGTGGGCTACGTCCGTCTTCTTCCGGACCCGCAAGCATGTTTTCAAAGCGCAACGACACAGAGATCTTCCAGAGTCGGTTATCGAAGCGCTGCTACGAGAGGGCCTCGAGTTTGCCCAAGACGAGGTTTGGTACACCTTGGGTCGGCAGCTGCCTCGCCCGATCCTGGCATCCAGCCATTTATACGATAGCTTGACCAGGGATTTAGATGATGCCTTGGCAATTGCAGAAAAGGTTGAGACAGAACTGGGCAGAGTTGGGAAGAGGGATCGCAAATCTAAGAAGCACAGCAAATGAGCATACCCACCGCAGATACGGACACACGGCGCTACTCAAAATAGACTTGGCATAGACGAGCAGCAAGTGCATGAAATACGAAGGATCAGGTATGTTGGTTTGGTACTCTGACCAAGTTTGTGGCCACGAGGACGCTGAGCGCTGACGAATTTGCAGATCAAGTTACTGCCTCTTGCGCGTATCTTTGAGCACTAGCGAAAGCCGGATAGATTTTGCGCATATTTAACGCAATATTCGCGCAAATGAACTGATAGGATGTGAGTTGGATTGAGCAGGATGTCGGATAATTCGGTCAGTGGCGACTTGCTGACAATGCAAGACACCATGAGGTTCACCGCGAATGAGATATTTGGGCCAATACTGCACGCGAGTGTAGCATATATTAAATAGATACGAAAAACCCATTTCAATCATGCGGATGGTATTTAGTCAAGCGTGATGGAAAAAGGTCTTTTTCATTGTGGCCATGCTCGGGGTTTGAGACGTTCCTGGAATGACCCCGCTGCCCCGCCCGACTTCCGAGTGGGACCCCGACTCTAACACGCGGGGGTTCCCGTCAGGAGGGTGGCATACCTGCTGTGGAAACTCAGGTACACGACTATCAGTATGTGTCTTGGATCTTGTCACGGTGTCGCTTATTTGTAGTTTTGCAGACGGAGACATTTACCCAGTGGCTAGTTCATGACACCGCATGGCTCCATGATTCGGATTGGGGACTACTGTTCTTTGGACCCCGAATCACCGGTTGGATTACCGGAAGTGAGAGTACGCCAAAGTATCACCTGCGCCTGATAGCCATCTACAGTGCGACTAGCACACTACTAACGTGGTCCACTTTTGTCTCCCGCTGGTGGTGGGAGCCACTGACGTTACATCCAGCCACACACACCAACTTGACCGCGGCAGGCGCTGCTAACGAGTGGCAACAAATATCGCAAACAAGTTCAGCATCGTTCGTGTTGATGCGGAATTCGCTGTTGTAGAAGGTTGATTTGATCTCATATGCGCTTTCGTGCTGCCGTTTTGACGCCATGACCATGAATGGTTGCCCATGGGGCAGTCCGAAATCGCCCCTCGCATCCCGCTCTCATGATGTCGAGGGGGTCGACGCAATCGAATGCCTTGGCCCCCTCAATCTCCTTCAACCTCTCCACTGGGGGCGGGCGGGGTAGCTGCCATTGTGTCTACACTGTGTAGCGCGGCATGTCGCTTGAGTTTGACGAGAGAGATGAATCAGCTTAAGCTTAGGATCAAGATATGCTCGATCTAGTGAATACCAATAATTGACCGGAAAATAAGCAACCACAGAGTCGAAGCGCGAGCTAGGTACTAGAGAGAAGTGATCGCCCAAGTAGCTGACGAATTGGTGCCATATGATCAAGGTCCACAAGACCCCGTCTGGACCATCCAAGGCTGTTTTCATCTGTCATGGTCCGACAAGAGGAACCGCACTTAAGTTGCACCTGCGACAGCCAATAACGTGGGGGAGGTTTGACTGACGCCAACTAATCTGAATGGCCGGTCACCAAAGCCCAAGCCTCCTTTCCGAGCGCCTGCCTTGCTGATTCCGGGTCGCTGCCGGCCGCTGTTAATAATGATGCCTGAGGATTTCCCGCTCACTTTCTCATCTATAAATACCCCCGCGGGTATTGCACTGTGACTTTTCTTTCCCCAAAGCTGCACAATCTTCAGTCACAAACAAATCTCCTTCAAATCACAATCAAATAAAACCTCTTCACAACTATCACCATGAGCGGTTGCGGATGTGCTACTAGCGGATCGTGTGGTTGCGGCGCCAGCTGCACCTGTGCCGGCTGCCCTGTAAGTTGTCACCTTTCCCCAGCTCTTCTAGACCAGGTCTGGCCTGGCTTCGCGGAGTACTTTGGCGCAAAACGGTCGCTGACATCTGCCAATCAAGCACAAATAAACTATCCACCTCCCCCTCGATGAGAACCCTGATGGGCTTCGACAACCGACTTGGAACTTGGCGTCGATCAGTTTGGCCTCGGATTGGGAGAATCAGGCAATGCATGGATCCACTCACTGCGATGGAATAACTGTGGGCTCGTCGAAATGCTGCATTGGTAGATCGAACTAAGATCTTCACACCAACTCTGCATGTCTCTCATGCTGTCTTATGATCCGATTCTGTGATTGATTGGTGATGTTTGTCTCAACGTAGTTTTGCGTCTGCTCCTACTGCTCCTAACTTTGGAAACTTTTTATCCAAGTCGATTGGGCGTCGCCGGGAAGAATGCCAACACCGGGCTCAGCCCTGCGTCATACCTTTCCTCTACCTCTGGAAGCGCTCTTCTAACCCCCTCATCGTTTTCTTCGCTATCTTTATACTCGTCCCTTTCGTTGTTTGCACCGACTATGGTCCATTTCTTACCATAGCGCACTCCCCGTTGATAAACAGCCAACCAAGCTTCCCTAAGCAGCTTTCCGCTGTAGAAGGCCGCAGCCAATATTGAGAAGCCAAAACTTGCTTGCGCCACGCGGCAGTACCCGCGGTTCTTGGGCCAGCTATCGGAGCATGGTCGTTCGAGGTACCATGGATGCATGCTGGCAGCCTCCGGGACAGAAAAGTCACCTGATCTTTGCCCCTCAAGGCTGTATATCCAGAAGCACGCGAGAGACATATCGTACAAAAAGTTTGCATACCGAGGCAAATATTCGAGGCGGGCTGTGGCGGTGCGGGAAACGAAGACGACTAAGGTGAGTATCGCGATGGCGAGGTTCGAGTCGGTCAGCCTAGAGGGACCACCACAGCGGTAAGCAATTTTTGCTTGGAATATACCAAGTGGTGTTTTTAGAGAAGGTTTGTATCACTTACATCTGCGACCAAATCAGGGGAATCTTTGGGGGCTCTTTGTGGTTGGCGTAAAAATAGATGCGCTTGTTTGGGTTCGAGTTCCAACCCTCCTCGCCGCCGTTTTCCCACAGCCGCGTCCTGAAACGGTCTGGGTACGCGAAGCCGAATAGTGCCACTGCCGTCGTGGCAACGATAAACTCGAGGACTGACAGGCAGAGAGATGTGGTGCTGAGACGAGCCATGGTCATGGATCAAGACACCGACGGTGGGGGACTGTGTCTCGGAAACATGACTGTGATGCTCTGGGCCCGTGTATTCTTTTATTGTCCATCAATAGTCTCTCGTGTTACGAGAGAGAGTCTGCCTGGTGACTAGGATGTGTGGTGGTGTACTCGTGTGATAACTCATCGTGTGTCCACGCGGTCGGACCAGGTCCTTCGAAACTTGCTCATACTGCCGCAAGCGCTTCTCGGCTGCAGAGCAAATAATATGGTACCATGTCAGGCTTTAGCTTGAGCCCAAATATTTGATTTACAGCTTCGTGTCTTCATAGGCTGCGTTTTGTGTCCTAGGGCTTACCTCCAATGGTCACCGCAGTTGCGTTGGTAGAGGGACCATGCCCAACGATGACGAATGCCGGCTGACGACATCGCAACAAGCGAGAAATTCAAGAAGAAAAATAGTAAGAAGACTAAAAAATGATACAATGTGTCATTTATTTATATTCTCAGCGGCTGGTACGTGACGAGTTGGCTGAAATGTCTATTTTTCACGTATCATTCCCTTATATGACAAGTCGGTCCGCCCACTACAGGGGCAAACGCAGAGGACAAATGGGATGGGGCGAAGAGGTGCCGCCTCCCTGGAGGAAGGAAATCTAGATATCCCATGAAAACCAATCAACTGCACATAGTATAAAAATGTAGACCTTTGTCCAACTGCCACAGCATTTTGGACTAAGCTCAATCGATTCGTTGGTACTCAGTATGACATGGTCATACCTGCAACGGCAAAGTCATTAAATGTGCGTAGAGTAGGCTTCACTAACGATATTTTCAGTTCCGTTTTCATGATGCTCATTCAAAGCTCATATCGTCGTTACATCTTGTGGTCATTTAAGCGGGAAAACGTGGCATTTGCGGTTGGTATCTCTAGAAAGGTGTGACGGCTTAGCCACCATTTACTACACTTTCCAGAAGGACCATACCTGACATCTTCCTATAAAACTCCTCGCGCGTTCATAACATCCTATTCATCTTTAGGTAAGCTTGCTGTCGTGCCGAGTGCATAGTGTCACCAGCTTGTCACCGTGCCGTTGTCTGCACTACCCAACTACAGTATGATCAGCGGACCGGAATACAACATCTGCCATGGCAGACGTGGGGTTCAGCCATGGGTTCTCAAAACTTGACTAAATTATCACAGTTTTACTACTTGGCGTGTTTCGGCTAGCCGAATTGCAAAAGACAACAGCGTGCCCGTTACGGCGTGGAAGCCATCGCCGCTGCAAGTGTCGCGAAATGGCAACCGGGATCCAGCAGCAGACAGGCGATTGGCCGCGGAATTACCTGAATGGCGAAGTTCCGTGGTAGTAAGCCCGGCGGCTTCTATTCGTGGTATCCCGCCTGCTGTCGATGCCGTGTTCGTGTGGATATCGCGAGCGAAGCGAGGCGCGCTAGCCACTAATGGATCCCATCTTCTCCCATGTTACAGACCACTGAACTGAGATGGACAGAGCGTGAACCTCACACGGAATATCTCAGCCCCTCCATGGTACTACTGTATGAGCTCGGATCCAACCAGCTGTTAGGCAGGCCCGGTCTGTGTTTATAAGACCACTGCGTATCAATGTCCTGCAAGAACCATTTATCCTTTCGCTATCCACATGATCATCATGTCTGGAAGTCATATACTACTGACGGGCGCGAGCGGCTACGTCGGTGGCACTATTCTCGAGACCCTTTTTAACTGCACGGATTCGAGTATCCAACCACTCTCATTTGATCTCCTTGTACGGGCCCAGGACCAAGCTCGAAAGCTTCGGGAGAGGTATGGGAATCGTGTCAACCCAATCCTATGGAAAGGATTCGATGATATCGAATTCATAAAAGATATTGCTGAAAAATACGATATCATCATAAATACTGGTTCTGCTTTTAACCCAGCCGCGGCTCGAGCATTTGTGGACGGGCTGTCACGTCGTCTGGAAGATGCAGCCCACCCCATCCCTTGGATGCTTCACATCGCCGGTTGCACAAACATCTCTGATCGGCCCATCAACGACAAGGCTTATATAGATAGAGAGTGGGATGACGCTCACGCTGAAGATATCTATGAGTTTATGAGGGTTGAAGACGAGCGGGATCCATATCTCCAGCGCACGACCGAGGTAGGCGTCCTTACCGCTTCCGTGGAGACTGGAGTGCAGGTTGTGAGCATCAACGCTCCTTGCATCTTTGGCGAGGGCAAGGGCCTTTTCAATCGGCAAGGTCTCGCGATACCAATTTATGTGCGGTACGTCATCGAGCACGGATATGGGTATAAGATCAATGAAACGGGCAACTTTGATTGGGTTCATGTCGAGGACCTGGCCGATCTCTACGTGCTACTTCTTCGCACCATTTTGGAAAGAAAGGACCGCGGGGTTGGCTATATCCCATCTGGGAAGAAGGGCATCATCTTCCCGGCGGTAGGCAGGGCGCTCCATGTCGAGATCATGCGGATGTGTCTTGATGTGGCATTTGGAGCTGGCGTCCTTCCGCGGGAGGATACACCGCAAGAAAAAGAAATTCGTCAGGTCGGGCTACGACAGATTGCAGATGAGATGATGGCCGGAATGGTTCAGATTGCCGAGGCAGCGGTGGCTGGCCACAAGAAAATGAAGGGCACAACTGCGAGAAGGTTGTTGGGCTGGAATCCCACTCGGCTTGGAGAGGCTTGGAAAAAAGATTTTCTGGATGAGCTCGTTGCTTTTCGCGAAGGCAGGAGAGGGCTTACGACGATAGAAAGCTGCGTTGCGGCGAAGGAAATTCCAGCAAGAGTCGAGTAATGTTGGATTTGGGGGTTCTCTTTATACCAATCTTTACAAAGCACCATTTTCGGTTTCCAAATTACGCCTACACCTCTGGAGTGCATACGTGACCTCCTGTAAGAGATCCAAGGTGGACTCTACTTCATCCCCCGCCTTGGGTGCATTATATGACAAGCACAGCTCCACAATCTCCCTGACTCTCAGTCCGCAAAGATCTTGGACCACATCTATTGACTTCTTTGCATAGTCACATGCAGAGGCCAGCTCAGCTTGCGAGTTTACAGGTTGCATCAACTCACCGCTGGTGAGCTGGTAAAGAAGCACGCCCAACTCTTGGGCTGTGTCAACCTTTTGCTGCGTCGCAGCCGTTCGCGATGTCAGAGCCCCAGGTCTCTTGGGTGCGATCGGGACCCCGAATCTGTGATCCAGCCAGGGCGTCTTTAATAGCGTTTTCTTGTCCTCGCAGCAATCCTCGTTCAAGTCATCCTCGTATGACTGTTTGTAAAAGCGAAAGTTGCGCGGCTGTCGCGGGCAGGGACCCAGGTTGACGCTGGCAAAATGAACATGCGAAAGAGCAATCTTGGCCGCGAGATTTATGCGATCTTTCGGAGAAAGCCTTTGAACATCTTCAATCATATCCTCGAGGCGTATTTGCTCCTGGATTGACGTGCCTGGGGCGGTGACGCGGCGAAGGTTGTAAATCCTGTCGGGTGCGAATTCAATATCGCCAATTTCTTGGTAGACGCTCCCTTCGGCTGTGCCATTTACCTTGTGGCTGCGCAGTCTGAGAATTTCTCCAACGAGTCCCTTGAGTTCCCTATCTTGGCGAGCTTTTAAAATGGTGCCAGCAACAATCAAGTCGGCAGAGTCGGCCGCCAAGACATCGCCGGTGCCAACGCTCCCCATCATGCCGAAGAAGACGCAGCTCGAGTCTTGGTTTAGGCCGTTGAGTAAGCCGCTGTTCTCCATCCATAATCTTGCATCCTCGTGGTCATCTTCCAGTTGCACCGCGAACCGAGCACTGTGGCCATCGCTCGACTGATTGGCCACAGAAATGGCTCTATGCAATCCCTCCAGACCTTTGCGGACCCTCTTGGTGTCTTTGAGAATAGTGGGTGGCTGAGCAACCGGGCCTCTTAGAACTAACAGCGGATTGTTCTCAAGCTTGAGCGGAGGGAGCAGCCCGTTCAAGGCCTTGTTGAGTTTGTTCAGAATGTCGACGATTGCTTCAAACTTTTCTTTGTCGTGATTCACCCACGATATTCTTTTACTAATTTTAATTTCTTGTTGAATTTTAAGGCTTTTCCGACTCAATTCAGCCTTTGCTTCAAGATGCAGGGCTTCTGCCGATGGCCCAGACTCTCCAGGCAAATCCGGCTCCGAGACCAGACGGCCATTGGTAAATTGTACGCGGCTTCGTAATGAGCCGAATACCGAACTTGCCATAGATTTCCGTCGAGATATCGTTCTGAAATAGGATTCTATGTTAGGCTGCTTCCCGTTTGGTGGTTCTTGCTGCTTTTGGGACTTGAAGTGATTACGGCAGATGCGCAATGCACCCTGCAGGTCCAGTCGCTGTGCTAAAAGTCGCCGCTTTGGATAGCAGTCGTTTATTCCGAGAGATCCAGCCAGCCTTTTCGCTTTTTCTACTTGTTTATCCAACGATTCTGAAGATGATGAATTCCCTCCACCTCCTATTCTCACTTAGTGGCTGTGGATTAAGGCGGGATGTCTTGAGAACAGGAGCTTACCATCGGCGTCATATGTACGAACCAAGTCGTAACATATATTAAAAACCTCGAGTATAGTAATTATGTGCCCTTTAATTAACTCTCGTAATTCGCCATTTTCGCTTCCCCATGTGCTGATGTTATCCCTGAGGTACGTGTGAAAATATTGCAATGAACGATCGAAAAAGAACTCCTCCGTCCGAAGACGCATCACTAGGAAACCATAATCGACGCCAAACGTTGCAGCAGTTTGGTATGCGTTCCAAAGGTCTTGGCATCCTTTGTAAATTGGATCAAGCAGAGCAATCGCGCCTAAGGCTAGGCCCACAGCTTCCGCCATACCGGCTTACTTACGAGGACTGTTAGTCACACGCTGTGAGAGAATCAAAATAAATATGAAGCAACGAGGGTAGTGCAATGGGAACAGTGCGGCTTGGATCGCGATTAGGCTGATTTTGCCTTGTTCAATGCATAGCCAATGGTACACGAAGGAGCCTGCAGGGATTCGTGTCAGTCGTGCTGGCGGCATTGTATCTTAGAAATTGGAGCCTTGGATAATGATAGGCTGAAAAATGTCCCTCACTGTAGCCATAATCAGCTGATGGCGATAAATTTGTGTTGTTAGCATTCAGGACTTTGTTGCAGTCTCGAAGTTGACATCACCAGCTTGTTCAATACCACACTGAGATCATGGGCAAAGTATCCAAACTCACGAGGTCTTTATTTGACCATAGCAATCCTCCTCAAATGCTCAACCGGGCAATTACCCTGTTTGAGGTTGAGCAATGGCGCTTAACTAAGTGGAAAGATGAGGCACCCAACAACCTTTGGGCTGAACGAAATCTGGCCCCAATTCAAAATAGAATCGAGGAATTACTGGATGAGCTGGCGTGGATGGGGGCATTATGGAGCTCGTGGGCCATGACGTCGAGTTCCAAGCGCAGGTCCAGGTCGTTGAAATGGGTCCTCAGGGAAGACGACGCGATGAAAAAAATCGGAGAGATCCAGCGGTTAAACGACACCCTGTTTCTTCATTCCGCCCAGGAAATGGAGTTGAGTAACACAAGTAAAAAGAAATCACTTACTGCGTGAAGAAAGATAATAATGACATCTTAGATCAACTTCGTTATGAGATTGACAGGTTAGCGGATCTTAACTCGCACAGAGAAGACATTATCAGCGACCGGGCGCTCGTAGACTCTTCTTCAGACAGTTTACATTTAGCAATTAAATCCGAGGGAAATTTGACCCCAGGACAACGCCCAATGGAAGAGGCGCCAGTAAAATCAAAGGATGAGCCAAAGCTAGTCCAGTCCTTGTTTGAGCTTTCCGTTGAAGGAATTAGAAAAATTGCAGACATACTTGAAAGCGAAGCGGTTTTAAACCTACATGATCGGTTGCAAGTTTGGGGCCTGGATTTATTTTATAATGACAATGGCTCTGGGTTGGATGATATGCTCCAAACTAATTACGGCGGCAAACGCCAACGCCCAGGATTAGGTCCTCAAGTATTTTGTTCAATATTTATCAAGCTTTTGCTTTTCATCGGTAATTAGCTGGCCCCAAATATATGCGCAACTGCTGATTTTGTAGAAATTATACTTTGGGCCGTGAGTCCCGATGAAAACCCCAAAGGCTCTTATGAGAAACGGCTTACGGAGGTTCTAAGCCAAAAAACATTACAGAACGAGGTCACGGGCTTGAGTCTTCTGCGAGAGGAGCTCGCAATATCTATTTTCGAAGACGAGACCACTCTAGAAAGCGCTTCACCTTCTGAGGCAGTGGCGTCCATCTTTCTGCTACAGATACAAGAAGAGCTCGACGAACTCGACAAGCTTAATCCTGCCTTAAGATTAATGAGGCTTGTGCATAACCGCAGAATGGAGAGACCAGAAAAGGCCGAGGAAGTTTCACTACCGGGCATTAATTCCCTGGGGATTGTGGATGAAGACTTGGAGCTTGCCCGTCAAGTAGTTGACTCGCTCCGAGTGCAGGAGAAGGAATATTTACAAAGGAAAGAAAAATCGCCGATGGGAGTCTTGGCGGCTCTGTTCGAAGAAGAAACACAGCGACTTGAAGAATGGAGAGGGCTCCGGAAACAGGAAACAACCGCAGAATCTATAAAAGTTCTTGAAAATATCCGGTTGGTTCTCGAGGGTAAGCGAAAACGAAAAAAAAAAAAAATTACTACGAGCAATACGTTGCAATCACTTCTTTCACCAGCTAACATGAGGTCATGGCAGAAGCATTTGTGAGTCAAGTTTACCGCAAGAGCCAACCACTTGATAGTGGGAAAACCCACGAAGAAGAGATGAATATGGCTTTAGGCGTGTTTAGAGAAAATTTATCCAAATTGGAAAGGATCGATGCCAGAGACGAAGGGATGAAGAGGGAGGATAGGCAGAGAACAGGCGAGCAGCATCAAGATGGAGGGTTTGAGACTGGGGGAAGATAAAGCCACACTGATGCAGACCACTTAAAATTGTGTCTCACTTGTTTGAGCTGGATCAGGTCTCGGCTGCACTCTGTTGGAATACTAGAGCGTTTTTATCATGTTCTTCCCGTTTGCCTGCAAGATAGGCCGCGCTGATTGGATGCTGATGAGGCGGAGAGGGGCTCGGGTCGGCTCCAGTGATGATGTAACCTCTGCTGGAAGCTCTCTCCCGAGCCTTAATTTAGCTGATCCCAACACCAACGGGCACTAAATCGCCCATCTCAGCCTGTGCTCATCCTGACACCCTCTCAACCTCATCGCTTCCCGTCACCGGGGCCAGTATTCTTCAGCCCCATTCACTCCCTCCTGTCTAGTTCTTTTATTTTCCACACTGCAGCATGCGATGAGATAGACATAGCCAGATCCCGAGCCCAGCCGACGACCTTCCCCCCCCCCCGCTTCGCATTTCCTGGGCTGAGCTGAGATTCTGCCTATCGCCGCACGCGACACTTTCGGCGCAGGCCTCCTCCCACCACCGACCATGACGCCCTCTGCGCCCAGCGCGCCCGCCTCCTCGATCCCCCACCGAACCATCGAGGCCCCGCGACGATGCTTCATCTGCCTAACCGACGAGGAGCCCACCGATCCCGCGGGGACCTGGGTCGACCCGTGCCCATGCACCCTCGAAGCCCACCAGGACTGTATGCTTTCATGGGTTACCGACTGCGAGCGCTCCAATAAGCCCCTCCAGTGCCCTGTGTGCAAGTCCCCCATCTCCCTCGAGGGCCCGTGGGACCCCATCGTCGCGCTGTCCGACATCGTCGCCAACAAGTTCACCCGCGCGAGTCCCTTCATGCTCCTGACGTCGGTGACAATGGGTGTCCAGTTCAGCATGCAAATGTACGGCGCGTTCGCCATGTGGGCCTTTGCTGGTCGCGAATCGCTGGTGCAGTTCATGCTGGGCCCGGGACTGAATGTTGGCGGGCAAAACACTAGGGTCATGAGGTTGGCAAGCGAGCGGCTTGGCAATGCCCTAATTCTAATGAATGTCGGCCCAGCTTTGGTGCTGGGACAGCTGACGCCCTGGTTGGGGAACAAAATCTTTCTCCCTACGGCTTCTCTAGTATGTTCTTCCGCACACAATTTAGCGGGGCTGTAGCTGATGATGTGAATAGTACGGAGTCTATCACGTAATGCATGATGAAAACTTCCTTGCCTGGCCTCCATCCCCCCAGCTGGCCATGGCTATTTTCCCCTATATTCGATCAGCATACTTAAACCTATGGCGAGAGTTTGCCTTCCCCTACGAGGTCAAACTCAACAGACAGATAATGGGCCTACCCCCCCTGGAGCCCCGCCAAAACGAAGAACGAGGTGCCAACAATCAGCCTGCGGGTCGAGCAGGTGGACAGCGCAATGACGACAATGGAGCTGGTGGAGGAGGGGTTGTCGGCTTTTTGAACAATCTCATCGATGCCCTGGAAGAGCCCGAAGGCGACGGTAATGGGGACGGAAATGGAAATGGCGGCGATGATGGTGGCCAAGCACACATAAGATTTGGCGAGGAGGAAGAAGAAGACGGTGATGGTGGGTTGGTTGTCGACATTGTCATCGAGGAGGTTGTGGACGAGTTTGACGAAGACGAAGCCGAAGATGGCCGTCGACAACAGCAAAATGATGACCAACCAGCTGCGGACCGGCCGGCCGCAGGAGCTGAACCTGAAAACGCAGCACCCCAAAACGATGCCCCTGCTCAAAACAACAATGCTCATGAAGCACCGCAAGCGCCTCCTGCCAGACGGCCTGGGCTCGGAAGCATCCTCTCAGGGGTATCAAACGCCATTGTCAGCGCCCTCATCCTTCCCGGCATCTCATACGTCATGGGTGAGTTACTTCGGCTGGCCCTGCCCAAAGCATGGACCTCGACGCCTAGAAATCCATGGTTCCGCACCGCGGGCATCATAAGACCGGGTTTGTTACAGCAGCAATGGGGGCGAAGCTTAGTGGGTGGATGTCTGTGGGTTGTCGTCAAAGACATGGTGCGGCTGTACACCAAGTACCGCAAGGTGGCGGCTATGGGCAAGCGCAAGGTGAAGAATGTCGAGCGAAATCGACGTAAATAAAGGTAACAAGCATCGGTTTACGAACAGCAGCAGGCGTCATATGATGCAGATGCAGACAAAGCATTAGACGGAGTTTCCGGTATTCTTGTATTTTTTTTTCCTCTTGGTTATGCCAAGAGGTGGTTTATAATGAGGGCCTTGCGTCAGGCAGGGGCAAGACTAGGACGCCAAACAGAAAGAAATTCAACTCGACCAAGTTAATCTGTATTAGTAGACGCAGATATTGTGCCAGGCTGCAAGATTGCAAGATCAGACAGGCCAGATACGCGTCACCCAAATGCGGTGGCAGCAGCCATGATTGGATGCTTGACTCGGAGGGGTCCAACCTGCCCAGCTCCAGGGGACCTCGGAGGGTCGGAGGGCTCAGCGGAGGAGCGAGCCGCCTGTGCCCTTCCCCCACATTCGGCCAACGCTGCCCCACGTGGAAGCTTCCAGCCCAAACCATCCACTGCGCGCCCGAACCACCATTCGAGCCTTGCTGCTGTTGTGCCCGCTGCGAGCCGCGCGCGGGGCTCTGCTTTTTTGGTCCGACTTCCTTTCCCCCCCACCCCCTCCAACGCTTGAACTTCTCATCCTTTGATCATCTCGACCGCCCTATCGACAACGCTACAGGTTCTATTCGCCATGGTGAGTAACGAGGAGTCGCTGAGGCATGTCTTTCCTAGAGAGAGGCAATTGCGCTCGCATGTTATTCTCTTGTTCTGCCCCTCTTTCCCTTGTCCATCCTGAACCCATCAACAACAACAAAAAAAAAATGAAGGGAGGCTAATCACAAGCATGTGTTGTCGGTGTCCCGCATAGGCGTCCTCCCACACTACTAAGCAGCGCCTCGCGCTCGCCATCTGCGAATTTCTCGCTACCTCAGCCTTCGATGGCACCCTGACACCCGACGACAAGGACTCCATCGACGTCGCCATCAACTGCATCGCCGAGTCCTTCAAGGTCGACTACACCGACAAGGCCTCCCTCGAGGCCGCCGTCGGCTCCCAGAACCTGCTCCAGATCTACTCCGTCTACGAGAAGCTCAAGTCGAACCCCACCGACAAGCCCGCCGATGCTGCCCCTGCCGCCCCCCAGAAGCCCGTCTCCGAGGAGGACAAGAAGCAGGCCGAGGCCCTCAAGAGCAAGGGCAACGCTGCCATGGCCCAGAAGGACTACGCCCAGGCCATTTCCCTCTACACTCAGGCTCTCGCCCTGAACCCCTCCAACGCCGTCTTCCTCTCCAACCGCGCCGCCGCCTACTCGGCCAACAAGGACCACGCCTCGGCCAAGACTGACGCCGAGGCTGCAGTCGCCATCGACCCCAACTACACAAAGGCCTGGTCACGCCTAGGCCTTGCCCGCTTCGCCCTCGGCGATGCAAAGGGCGCCATGGAGGCCTACGGCAAGGGCATTGAGTACGAGGGCAACGGCGGCTCCGACGCCATGAAGAAGGGCTTCGAGACTGCCAAGCGCCGCGTCGACGAGATGGCCTCTGACGAGGACGCGCTGCCCCGATCCTCCCCCGGCGTCAACCTCAACGTCGGCGCCAGCGCAAACGCCAGCGCCGGCGGCGGTCTTCCCGACCTCGGTGGCCTGGCTTCCATGCTCGGTGGCGGTGGCGCCGGCGGTGGCGGCATGCCCGACTTGAGCGCCATCATGAACAACCCCATGTTTGCCAGCATGGCCCAGAACCTCATGAGCAACCCGGAGCTCATGGGCAACCTCATGGGCAACCCTCGTCTGCGCGAGATGGCCGACCGCTTCTCCAGTGGAGGCGGCATGCCCGACCTCAACAGTCTCATGTCCGACCCCAACATTGCCGAAATGTAAGTCCCCCTTTGCCATAGTCATGAACCACGAGCTGCTTGCTTACTCCATTCCTAGGGCACGAAACATGATGGGCGGTGGCGCCGGCGGCGCTCCTGGATCCAATCCCGGCGGCCCAGGTGCTGGACAGTAAATGCAGTGAATGGGTAGGAGAAGTGGTTTATGCAATATAAATACCATCATGATTACGGATTCATCAAGAAACGCGACACGAAGTTCGGAAAAGGGGTTTAGCGAAATAGTTGCGCATGCCAAAGTCTCTTGTTAATAGACAATGCATTATCGCACGCACTTGCCACCGTCCAATCCATCCTAGTGCTCCATTATACGTCTCTCATCTCTCAGGTAAAAAGCATAAAAAAAGGTCGCCCAACAATCGATCTAATGTACCCTCGCAGTGATTTTCTGTCCGGATGATGGCTACCCGAAGCCCGTTTCCCCTCTCTAAACATGATGCCGATGATGAAAACCCCAAATAAAACCCATAACTGTTTTCCCTCACAAACACGAATGTTGATATTGTAGTCTGGATCTTTGTCATGCCGCTCCAGTCTGCTGCTCCCCAGCTCTTTTTTTGTTTTCCTTTTTTTTTTTTTTTTTTTTTGCCTGGTTGCCCAGTGTGGATGGAATCTTCTTACTCAATACCCTGCTTCTTCAAATAAAATAGAAATCATGCCGAAGTGTTATCTGTAACTGGGACCCGCGAATTGCCTCGACCTCGCCGTCCGCGATACCACGATCCTCGTCCACGCTTACTGCCCCGGCCAAACCGGCGTTGATTCAACGGCCCAGATTCCGGCCCGTTGATTCCGTGTTCATTGTCACCAATTGGTGTTATCTTGCGTTTTTGGCTTGGCAAGATGCCAGCCTCCTTACTGGCTGTGTTGGTTTTGTGATTGGCTGGGAGAGTAACAGGATTGCCGTTCCAATGAACAGGATTTGGTTTAGAAGGTGTCATGCTCTCGTTTGATGGCGGAAATCCCGTCGTCTCGCTTGGTCCATGGATGTTTCTGATTATTGTTGCTTGAGCATGGATGGCAACTTGTTGGTCCCTAAGTCTAGGTATCTGTGAAGGGGCACTGAGTTCAGCCTTGATTGGGGGAGCTGAAACATGACGCTGCACCTATACACGGCCAGTCAGAATAAGTCATTATGTTTGTAGAGGGTACAATTACCACGACTTTCGGTTCTTCTGAAACCTCTGGCAGAACCGGGAAATTCTCCTCCGATCCGTCAAAGTCATATGATGCCTGTGACGGTTCGCTCTTGGACTGCACTCGGCGAGAATAGCAAGGTCGCTTCAGCTCCACAGATCCCAAATAGGAAATACTTGGCCCATTTTCCTCGGCCTTGTGCGATCCCTAACCGCCGTTAACCTGGTCTTTGATCATCAGCACAATCTACTCTGAATTGTTCGACATACGTACCGCTTGCGGCCCCCCTTCTGTCCATCGCCTCATCATGTCCACTATCCAGAGCTCTCTCAGCCATCAAAGTGAAGGCTTCCTTTCTTCCATTTTTTCCCAAACTCTTTCCTACAGGTTCCGTGAAATTCTCCCCAACTCCATCTCGTACCAATTTTACATTTTCTCGGGCGGACTGCACCACAACGGCTTCATCTTGAGCAGCGACCTCATCCGACCATCGATAAGTTCTCTGTGGTGCGGTCGTGGTTGCGGCAGCAGTATGTTTCACAGTAGTTGTCTCCTTCGGCCTTGACGAAGGTTGCGCATCCTGAGCTCGTCTGAATTTGGCCAACGAACGGGGCGTAAAGGTTGGGGCCACTGGGTTCAAACGGGTTGCCTACATCCAGAGGTTAGAGCCACCAAAGATTAAGTTTCTTTGGCAGAATCTACCTCCTGTGTACGCTTCGACGCTGACCCTGCACCTTCCTCTGCCCCAGCTTCGCTGGGCTCGGCATCTTGGTCCTTCGAACCTGATGCGGGCTTCACTTTTGAAAGCTCGGTTCGGGTTTGCTCCGAGGATAGGTCATTGACAAAGCCCGCCTGCCCGGTGGAGGCGTTCGAAGCCTTGTCGTCATCGCTGGGTCTGATGAAGACCTGCTTGGACCACAAGTCGGCATATCTCCCTCCAGACACTATCAAGTCGTCGTGGCTTCCTTGCTCAAGAATTTCGCCGTTTTCGACCACAATGATTCGATCCGCATTCATGATTGTTGACAAGCGATGGCTATTTTGGTCAGCTACTAGGTTAAGCATAGATGCGAGTGAATGCTTACGCGACAATAAACGTGGTTCTGCCTTGGCATAGTCTTCTAAAAGAAACCTGGATCTGCTGCTCTGTGTCTGTATCAACTGCGCTAGTGGCTTCATCCAACAAAACAATGTCAGGTTTCTTGAGCATAGCTCGAGCAATTGCAATGCGCTGTAGCTCTCCGCCCGAAAGTTTACTATTGCTGTCAGTAATCGATATTATCCAAAAGCTGAGCCAAACTCACACTCCCCGTTCTCCAACTCTTGTCTTGTAGCCTTAACACAAGTCAATACTCTGTTTAGTTGCAGTTTCATTCGTTTTTCTTACCGTGTGTGAACCCTTTGATCTTATCGTGGACACAAGCTGCTTGGCAAGCTTCAAAAACCTCTTCGTCAGTCGCAGTGATGCGGCCGTATCGTACGTTGTTCATAATGGTGTCGTCAAATAGAATGGGGTTTTGGGGAACAACTCCGATTCGATCGCGCAAGCTAACGTCGTTAGCAAAAGGAAACAACCAACCAGCCCAAAAACAAACCTAAACAAGTCAACCTCTCGAATGTCTTGCCCATCGATTCGGATAGAGCCGTCTTCCACGTCGTAGAATCGATCCAAAAGCTTGATTAGTGTGGATTTTCCAGCTCCTGTCGCGCCAACAAAAGCCACTGTTTGGCCAGCGGGAACATGAAAGCTGACGTTCTTGATGATGCCCTTCTTCTTGTCATAACTGAAGCTCACGTCGTCAAACTGCACTTCTCCCGCCACAAACTTGAGGGGCCGCGCCCCCTTCTGATTTTCGACTGAGGGCTTAGTGCGCATAATGTCCAGCAATCGCTCAGCTTCAATGAAATCGTCGCTAATATTCTTGCCCAACTTGGCGAAAAATTGCAACGGGGAAGTAAGCTGAGCCCAGTACATCAAGAGCATTGCAAATTGACCAGGTGTGGCATAACCAGCACGAATGCGGTAGACCGCCAAAAAAGCGCTAGCCAGTAGCCCAGAGGTGAGGACGAGGGTCTGAAAACCAATGGAGATATACCACCCCAATACGTACTGTTGCTCCCTAAGCCAGCGGTTTGTGACGGCATTAGCATGCCGATTATCCTCATAGCCAATCTGGTTGAAAGCGCTAACGGTTTGCCACCCGAGGAATCCAGATTGTCGAACATAGTGTTCCTCGTACAATGCGTTAACGCGATTTCGGCTTGCTGATTTGGAATTTGCCACCAGTCTGCCCGCAATGAGAAGGAAAAATATGCCTGTTGCAACGGTAATCAATCCCTCGTAGGGTCCGAATGTAACTGAGAGATAGACGACGGCGATCCCCATGTCAATTAGCATGGGGACTGCATAAAGCAGCACGTTTTCAATGACATTAGAGACGGCGCTCCCGCCGTATATAGCCATCATCATATCCGATGAGCTCTTGGAGTCGTGGAAATCTGCAGATAGATGCATCATATGTGAATAAGCAGCCCGTGTCAAGGCATCGTGTGAGTAGTACTTGACAGGGACCCAGAGCCACTGCCGGACAAGTTCGATGCCAGATTCCGAAGATGCCAAGCGAAGAATGGCAAAAATGATAACGGCCAACCATGGGTTACTGTCGTTGGAGCCGCTGAGGCTATCCATAATTATGCCCGTCTGGCGGGGGACAAGCAAATGAAGCGCGTTTGATCCCAGCAAGCAGAGGCAAACAGCCGCGGCTCGAAGTTGAAGGCCGACATCACCGACAGGCCAGACATAAGGGAAAAGTATCTAGATCATACATCGTCAGCATTACTCGCAGCGATTGATAAAAGAACAAGCACGGGTACACAGTCATAGTTGAGGCCGGACGTGGATTGTGCTGTAAATGACTGGGGCGAATTTGCATACCTTGAACCCTTTTGCATATTCCATCCACGTACCGCCCTCTTCAAGACGCTTCTTCATCGCTTCTTTTGCCTCTCTCTCACGTCGTTCCCAGTTATATTCCGGTGCCTCCTCGGCGGCCTCCTCCTCCTCCTCAGCCTGCAGTGTTGATCCATATCCGGATTCTTGGCTATGCTGAGATCGACCAGCTGAGCTTCCGGGACAAGAGGCCGTATCTTTGGGCAAAAGGGCTTGTCGCTCCTCGTCAGAGCCCAACTTCTCTGTTGGAGTAAACCGAAAGATCCCGATAAGGACCAAAAATAGGAGGCAACGGGTGGCAATCAGTGCCGTGTCAATGATCTCAAAGGATACAGCCTTGACAAGAACATCATTGGTACCTACAGTGAAACCGAAGATAATGCTCTCGAAAATCAAGGCAAGTATCCATGATCCAACGAAAGGATACGTAGCTTCATTTTCGGGATCATACTGGCAAAGAAGAATGCCAAAAGCCAGGATGCATGACAGGTGACAAATGATGATGTAGTCTTGAGTGGGCCACTCACGCGACAGCGCCGCCCTCGTACCAATGAGAGCAAGTTGAGCAACATACGTGAGGATGAACAATGCAGAGAGAGACCAGACAATTTTCTTTCCCGGGCGACTCTTTGGAGCCTCAACGGCCTTCTTCGCTGTTTGAATATTGCAGGTAGCGACCAGAGAAGCAATGCCAAAATAGATGAAGACCACCGCTGGGTAGACGTAGTGCAAGACGACTATCCCAGTCTGGAGTGGTGAGGCCATGATCATGGCGAGAGTGTGAATTTCGGCCAAGATGACAAATCCAGGTGGAATTCGGGAGATTTACTGGGGATGGGCTGGCTGCTGCAAGGTCCCGTTCTCCCAGAGATGATGGTAGGAAATCGAGAGTTAGAGTTGGGGTCAGAATTGGAGAAAGGGGACGAGACGGTCGTCAAGTGAGTCAAGGGCGGATGCTTGGATGTTGAAAGCGTCTCAGATGTTCGATAAGACCGGCACAGAGAGAGGAAGGGGTGTCTTCGTATTCCACAGCGTTGTGGCGCGTTGCGCTGTGTTTGGCGCTCCGCGATTGCTGATCCTGGTGACCTCGTGCAAATTAGAAAGCGCAAACCGACGCGAATTCGCAGGCAGAGGCAGGTTTGCCCCTGACAAAGGGTGGCTCAGTTTTCAAGCAGACGAATGACGGCAAAAGTGATGCAACGTAAAATCAGTATGGATGGGAGCCTGCGTGTGCAGAGACCAGAGGCAGGGAGAGAGAGGCAACCCCTTTCGCCGTCCGCCTCACCTTTTTCTGCCTAGCACCTGTATTTGCCGCTGGGTTTGCGTCTGACGCGTTGAGGTGTCTCCACGGTTCACGTCAGATTTCGCGAAAGGTCCTGTCCTCTGTCCTCGGGAGAAACTTGCGCCTCGTGGCCACCGAAATTCGTCAGATGCCGCCGTACTGGTGGTTGGGGAAGTGCAATGAGCCTGCCGAGCAAAAGATCAAAGTGGGCACGTCCAATTCCTTCTGCACTCAGCCACGGAAACACCTTTCCGCTTCCCTGCTACCATCCGCCGGAATCCAGCTCTTGCCAAAAAAAAAATTGACGCTCAAACCCGGCGCGTCAGAGAACGGAAGACCACCACAATTAGTGATGGTGATGGCGGTCGATGGCAATTATGAGGTCGCTCGATATGCCCGAAGTCAGCTGCAGCTCTTGGCTTGGGATCGATCGCCCGTTTTCAATATCCTGGCGCAGTTACACCTTCCGCTGTCGTACGAACCAGATGAAATATCGCGACAGAGAGCCCTTCGCCAGGCTTTGTAGATCAAATGCAGCCGTTAACACGATAGCGCATGGTAAGGACCAATTCCCGTTCAATCCCCAACCGACTAGCAGTGAGTGGTCTTGTGATGCCGGGAGAACGCTGACGCTAACGCAGGGTCAATGGGGGATCCCGACGCACCGAATTCGCTGGATATAACCGAATTGATCACACCTCCGCCAGCACTTGCGATTATCTCTTGTCAAAACTCAGACTGGAACAATGAGGAAGAAATTGTTGCAATTGAGGGACTATGCCGATTAAAATACCATCCAGCACGCACCAAGGTTTAAACCAGAGGGTTAGACATCGAGCATCAAGGACAAGGGTTCTTCAGAACAGCCTTACCCACTCGAGTTGGTCACAAGTCCGCGCACGACCGGTGGCTGATTGGTCCGGCCTCGTGCACCAACGGCTTGGATCGCCCCAAGCGCCCCTGGCAGATGCTTTGTCGTGGTCAACTTGTCAGCGTGTTAGAGCTTTCAGCGCTCCCGACCAAACCCGGCGACTGCAGAAGATCCTCGACACCACGCTGCAGCTAACCTGGTCGCGTTGGTTCCGTTCCTGGGAGAACAAAAAAAAATTAGCCCGCCTTTGAGCATTAAAACTCTGCCCAGACTAGATGCTTGGGATCGTGGGCGTCCCTCATCTAATGAAATATGGAACTCTTTCGCTTTGCCCTGCGTGTATCCAAGTACCTAATGAGGACAAGTGGATGCTGGCGGGCCGGATCAGTTGATCCTCGCCACCCTCGACTCGGCCATAATTTGGGTTCCCAGTGCCGCTCTACCAAAAGCATTCAACCGGGGTGATGTGTCAAGTCATGTTGCACAAGCCCGACGGAGGCTGCAGTCTACCTGGAAGCGGAAACGACGGAGGGACCCCAATCACACGGCCCGCAATCGCGAGCTGTAAGCTGAGGCGGGAGTGCATCGCCTTGCCGCATCAGCGAGACACAGGTTGCACAGTGGATCATGGACACGATTCCAAAATCAATGCTTCCTGATGCCGTTTATAATTCATGCTTTCTTCACAGCTCAGACCCTTGCGGCGCCACCCCTCTGAAATCAAGTGCGTGGAAGCATGAAGAAGAAGAAAAAGCAAAACACGTAGCTGGACACCTGTTGTCTCAACGGGCCTCAAACCGCACTTGTCCACGCGACCAAGCACCTGCAAGCCCTGCGCGTCTAGAAAGCGAGGGACCCATCGTAGCATGATCCGGCTTGCATTCACCGACTTTCCCGGTCAGAGCCATCATTGTCTGGGAAGCGGTGAATCTCGGCGCGCAACGCCAACATTCAGAATCCCTAGATATTCAAGCTATCACGATTCCCCATGCGCAATAAATTTTCCTTGCAGCAGTTCAGGGCAGAGCAGGGTACGCCCCCACACCCGTGATCTGCACCAACCGGCCGAACGATCCACCCGTTCGACACCCCAGGAGAAGATGCATCCACCATCAAATTCTCTACTTGACTTGAACTCCTTTATTGGGAATATCTGATTGTTCGATGAGAAGTTGCCCTATCAGCGCGCAGCCAGAAGAAGCCCCCAACAAGAGGCTTTGGCCAAAGATCAGCGGCAATGTAGACAGCAGAATACCCATCAGTTTCTCTACCAACACCAGTGAATTATATCCGATGCCTCGACCTGCATCAACTTCAGTTCCCTGGAGTGGGTCATCGTTTTATACACTGACCGCACTCAAATTGAACTTGCGTTCATCAGTATGCACAGACCAAACACATGTTAGTGGAGAGTGCCAAGCTGCAGGCTTGCGACCTGTTTTTGAGACCTGCAAATATATCGCTTGGACGAATAGGTTTCACGCAAAGTTCAAGGAACTATCGCTCCCATTACATCGGCAACTTGCCCTCTCAGACACAGCATCTTCGTCTTTGCACACCACCGTGTGATGCAAATCTGCCTTAATCTTACAAGGACAAAAAAGACAAATTATTCTACTAATTAATCTAATTGGTCTATTCCCTTTGGATAGATATCACAAGCCACCAAGCACTCGATCGGAAATAGGGTCTGCTAAAGTTTGTATTTGCACTTCAAGAGCATGCCTAGAGGATCCGAAGAACGAAAACAGTCTTGAAGTACGATTGAGTCCAATTATGGGCCATTAGAACCACAACCAAACCTGGAATTCGCTCCATATAAACCAAGAAAACTCCATTACGTTACTCGTGTTTTGTTAATCGCTAAGCCACATAAATTCTTCATCTTCGATGTCCTCGAAATTACCAATATTGATCCCACATCCCTCCTTCTAATGTCTGGAGCTGTTGTCCCATGCTGGCCAAGATTCCAGGACCACACGCATCAACCGACGAGGTGCATGGAATTTGTTGACATGGCCCTATTACATGCTCTTTTGCAAATGGCTCCAAGCCCATCTCAACTATATCTGTCCCAACCTCTGGTGAGCTAGAGTCTTGCTGGAACGGGATTGACCATGTGGGTGAGGTTTTCTCTGTTTTGGGGGTCGGGTGGCCGTATGAATCAGTCACACTTGTCCCACTACCACTGGAGCCTCTGTGGTATCGAAGCGACATGAGATCAGACTGGAATGTCGGTGTGCAAGCTAACCCATCAACAGATTTCCTAGCTTCGTTTGCAATATATTTTTGTATGAGAACGCAACCACAATCGGTGTGGCGAAGCAATTGGGTCTTCAAGTGATAGATCTCAGTGGTGAGCGAATCGAAAGTGGCAGAAAGGTACCGATTGTGGTCTTCCATGGCCTGTTCTCGAGATGCCAGCGCCGAAGCTTCATCTCGTTTTCGCAGACGGCATTTCGTCGCAGCAATCCTGTTCCGCTCAAGAATTTTGCGCCGGCGGGGATCTTTAGGGATGTCACCTTCTTCGTCGTCCTCGTCGATGCTATCTTTCCGAGGTGGATTTGTGAACTCTTTGAGTTGGCCTCTGGGTTTCCTGCCGCGCCTTCTTGTTTTTAATACGCCTGTAGTCATTCCGGATATTCCGACACTTGATGCCCCCGTCTTCTCCTGCGTAGATTTACGGTTGCGGGAGTTGTTGGATGGTTTCAAGTCTACCTCGCCAGCCGGTAATATTGGTCTCGGTTTTGCGGCACCCTCGGGAACCTTCACACCCGTGATGTACTGAGGGGAAGGTGGGGGAAATCCGAAAGTGGCTTCCGTCGACATCGGTGAGATGGTCACTGCTTCTTCGAAAAAAGAAGGCTCGGGTACTTGATTGAGAACCGGTTGAAAGATCATATTGCTTCGGGATGCGGGGGAATCGGTGCTTATGCGATAAGGTGGAGGGGTCATCGGGTACCCTGATGTGGACGGCGTTGAGGCAAGCCCGTCAAAGTAGGCACCGAAGGGGAATTCCCCCGTAAATATGGGGGATGGTTGAATGAAGGTCGCCATTGAAGATTGCGCTTCAAATCCGGGGCTTCTGCTTGTTGAAGGTCTGGTTCAATATTCTATGCTAAGGGCAGCAGGTGAGCTACTAATAGGGAACTCGGCCAGGTGAGAGTAGCGCCGCCAATGAAGCCAAAACGGGAGGGGGCAGAATTCTGAGGAGAGCCGTTCCTTGCTTCGTCACAGCAGAGTGAGACAAAGGTGTCTAGATCAGGCTGAGTTGAGGGGGGTTCAGTGGAGGAAAGATATGCGTGTTGGTTGATGGGTTCAGGTGAGTGGACCACCCTAAGAATCAAAAGCAACAATTGAGGGCAGGGTTGTTTAGCGACAAAAAAAACAGAGAGCATGAGATGAGGACAGGGAGCTTGCGGGAGATGGGACGATCAAATATGCATGGCAGTTTCGCAGGCCGCCTGTTGCCACATCCAGAATACGACGCCGGCCAGGCCCAAAGCTTGGCCGGGCTCAGAGCAAAGCACGAGGTCGATGCTGCATCCTACATTGCAAGAGGGGAATTAGACTTTCTACATCGAAAAATTGAACTTCCCGCTTTGATTCTACGAGGCGAATACGGTGTCCGAGCCTCAAATCTGGCTCCCATTGGGTGTTGTTGGAGGCGTTCCAGCCCCAGCAGTGCGGACGTACAGACCAGAGGACCTTGCCAAAAGCGGGGGCTAATAAGCAAGCAAGCATTATCATTTATGGTGCCTAGGTGCCGCGCGATTGACTTGTGATGCAAGTCGCTTCATCTGGAACGACAAGCAACAATGGCAGCAACAATAGCGCCGCGATGTGAGGGGAACCGGGTGCACACCCCGGAGGAGTGGACCCTGGACCCTGGCGACGGGAAACTCTCCAATGAAGGGGGAATTACTAGACCGGGTGCCTCGAAACCGCTGGAGTGGCGTTTGCATTCCCCTCTTCCAGGCATATGTGCCGCCACTTCCAGCACCAGCCAGATTAGTGCATGATACCAAATCCCAGGATTGTCGAGTTCTACACTTCCAAAAACAACAACCAGAAACCAGAGAGTCAAAGGAGTCGAGCGAGTAAATACTAGCCATGTAACAAAAGCTGGTACTACACTGTCTTATTACAGCTCTCTTCTTTTTTTTCTTTTTTTTTTCCTTCATATTTTCTCTCCTCCCAAAAGCTAACCATCACGAAGCAAGGTACATCAGTTCGGAGCAGGACTAGATGCGTACTACTGTCGCTGCCGCCACTTCCCACACGAGATTAGGACACACAGTTCCTCAGTTCCCACTATTGCAGCCACCATCATCTTCATCCTGTTGACATTGATAGCTTCAGTGCTCGATTGAGTTTTTTAGTGACATGTCCAGATGACAGTTTGATGAGCCCAGGACCTAGCGTGGCAACTCCCGCGGACACTTCCCTGGCGGGTTGTGTGGCGCGGATCTTTGTGTGTCCCAAAATGGCTGACGCCGTTTAATATCGGCACACCTCAAGAGCTCCAGGAATCAGGATCGATCTAGATGCGGACAGGCCCCATAACACTTCCCGGGATTTGGCTCAACTAATGCTCATTTTGAAGCCGACCTCATCGCCGGTATCTCCCAGAAAAGCAGCTTGCATCACGATGGAAACGACAAGTGCCAGGCCCCTGGCCCCAGTACAACTCGGCCGAAGCATTGTGTCTCTAGGATGGATCCATCGGGACAAAGAGCCGACATGTTGGGATGAAGACCAGGGGCCCGGCGCAAGACGACAGCCAGCTTCACGTGCCATGAGTGGTCAGACCTCATCGAGCTAAGCTATGGTTAAGTTGGCGAGGAACTGCATTGTTGGATCTAAATCTGAGAACTACCTAGTGAGTTCAGTCGCAGGCTAGTCAGATATCGGTTGGCGTCAACGCACAGCCATCGAGTACAGTTGTATCAGCAGACGGCGAGTTGGAAAACTCAGTTGGAATCCTTCACACGCAGAGCTGAGAAGTGGGGAGCCAACTCTCCAACGTCCGGGTTCCCGGCAGGTGGTGTGATGCAAAAGCCGATGCCCGTCAGTACTAGTGAGGAAAGAAAGCATTGAGAAAACAAGCGACGTCCAGGGTGATGTCATTTCTCATGGTTTCACAAAGACGACTAGTCACAATCCTAGCATGGGTTATCGCTTGTTGATCAGTCACTTACGCTTCAGTCAGATCGCAGCTACCGATGGGTGGGCAACATCAGCCGGTCCAGGTATCATCAGCCACTGGGGCCATTAGTTGCAACTAGGGTACAAGGGCTCAAGACCAGTCCCGCGGAGCAGTGCCGCGCCGCCACACGCCACCCCTGGCTGCAAGCGGGCAACCAATCTGTCTGATGAACGGTGCCTTGTGTGGCTGTTTGGTCGATACCGTATCTCAAGAAGGAGTCTGCATTGACTTTTTAGCCGTTGCTGTCGAGGCCTTAGTTTGATGTACGCCATATTCAAGGTTCAGTCGGTTGACCGTTGTGTCACGCTATCCCCAACAACAGTGCCGAAGACGCCGGTTACGATTGTGCTATGCCGGTTGGCGTTCGGCGGGGTGTCAAAAAGAGGAAGGCAGGCCATTCGAAGCAGAGTGCCGTTCGCGCTTTTCCGAGGGTATCCAGGGACGAGAAACAACTAGCCAGCAAGAGGAGCAGCAAGCCTTGGCGCCGGAGACAAATGCAGCGTGTGACATGGGACACCCAGCCATCAGCCATTAGCGGGTACTAAATTCAGACTTTTTAGGTGATCGACAGAGATATTGAGGCTCTCGAGATCAGTCGATCCTTGCCAGGTCCAGACACGGCTTGACAAATCTGGAGCACATATGAGAGTGCCACCCAGCCAGTCCTCAACATCTCCACACATCCCGGAACTGGCGTCCGCGCTTTACGTTTCACTGGGGGGCAGCAAACGTTGGAGTGAGCTGGCTAGCGACGGGGTGTTCGGCTTTGGAGAGTTGCGGCCGACACCAACTTTAGCTTCGCCGCATCGGAGGACCCCGATGATGATTCGCAGCGCAACTCTCTTGCAATCATCTTGCTAGAAGTGTTTTTTTCAATGAGGGGGAGAGATGACAAGGAGGAACCGTGACTCTTAGCGGATAGCCTTCGGGTGCCCGTGGGCACGTAAGCTCTGCATGATAACCCCGCCTCGCGATGCAACGCAAGGAGGGAAACGGGGAAGCGAGCCGCGATGGGTCTGCTTTCGGCGTATGGATGGATCGGTTCCGCACGGCTTCCGACCGCTGAAGCCATCGTCGAGACATGCATAAGCCAGCATCGATTTTCGGTCTCATCAACCCTGGCGGCAATATTGTGGGAATCTCCCATCGCCCCATCCCAAGTCCGCGGGCTCTTCACGCCCGTAAGGCTGGCAAAGAGGGTCCCGCTTCGGCAAAAACGATGAATTGGGGGGTTGCCGCTTCGCGATGTTTCATCGCTATCCGACCATGGCAATGTTGGCAACGTTGTCGGAACGCCCCGCAAGCCAATCATATCACTTTTCTTACGCTTCCGGGTCCAGCAGCAAAACGTCCACTAAATTCTGGTTAATCCAAAGAGGCTCCTTCTACACGTGTGGGAGAAAAAAAAAGGCAGATAGCCTAACGGCTTCTGGCAGGCCGGTGTTCGAGGGGCTATACGTGTCCTCGAGGTAACTTTGAAACTATTCAACCTACGCACTAATACGGTAAAAGGACAGTACACGCCCTTTTCAAGACGCACGGATGTTGGGCTGCGATCACTATTGGCAAGTAGACCATGCCTATTTCTGCAATACCGTTTGACGCTCCCACAATCTTGGTCCCCCGTCTGGGGTTGTCTTCCTCCAACGCGGATTGGCGGGCAGATCTGGCACCCCAGCAAGGTTTTCAACCGTCCGAGCGAGCGCCCGCTGGAGGACATGCAAACCCAGCCCTCACGTACCAGCCGCTTGTCCCTCTCGGGGCACCACACCAGTTCGGATCTCCGGCTTTGAGACTGTGGTCTCGGGAGCTCCAAGCTAGGCCACGTAAACAGAGTCCTCTTAATGTATTAGACTTCGAGCTTGTGCCTAATCTACATCGACAACAACAACGCTAGCATCATGCATTTTTACAGGGGTAATTCCATTTTGGGGTGCCAAACTTAGTCGGAAGGCTTGGTTCTTACTTGACCAGGAGTCGGCGACATATTAGGGTTATTCGGATTACGAGGAAGCAAGTCATCGGCGATAGTTATATTAGGGCAAGTAATAAAAAAAATAAAATAAAAAAAGGGCCGCCTTTGCAGCAAGTCACTCTGATATTGTTACTTCGCGCGCTGAAATGCATTACCTGCCAGAGGCCAGCCAACCAACATTACGTACACCCTTGCTCAGTGGCTTGCAGGTTGTGTTATTCCCGATGCCTCTGTCGCATCAAGAGGGTCCAGAATGAAGCCCCTGTCTTGGACGGCTTTCCCCCAGTGACCGTTTACGGCATGGTGCTGATGGAATTCAAACCCGGGAGCACAACGAGGCGTCTGGTTAAAAACCGTGACAGTAGACGCTATGTGCCCTCGGATGTCGTGATGCCGAAGTGAACAGACCTGCTGCTGTCGTGATTAGCACATTCGGAATCAGCGTAGGGAGGTGTCGAGGCGTGGCTTGACAGTGCCATCAACAGATTCTTATTTTACTCAACCAGTCACTAGCGAGCATGTCGGATATCGATGAGCTGTTGACAGTGAGGGAGGTCGAGTCATGCACTTACATGTGTCGTGCCATATTCAGAGACATGGCTGAAGCGTGGCGAGAAGCGCAATCCTAATGATATTATTATCTCAACCACTGCTCGATCCATATTTCAAGCTTGCAAGTGGCAAATCGAGCCACTATTCCTCGGCCCAGACCTGCAGAACTAGTCCGCCGTCTCCTGAAGTCCTCCGAGGTCTTACCGTCTGTCTGGATGGAGTGGCGCAAGTCTCTAGCCCGTGTCTTTGGCAGACGCGGGATCCAGCGTCGGTAGCGAGATTATGCGCCGTGCTTCGCCTAAGCCCCCATTCGCGACGACACTAACCACGCAATCGAAGTCGGAACAGGAATTCATTTCGCCATTTTTTGAGACTGTTGCAGCATCGCGGCAGCGCCCTCCTCCGCCACCGTACCATCAGCTCGGTTGTTGAGGCGGCGGTCGAGAGCATCGGCATTGGTTCCGGCACTCTCTTTCTGACTCTTCAGGCACGACTCAATGTCTCATTACGGCTGGAACCGAGTGCGAATCCCAGTGTCTGGACCACCAGCTTTCACTGTACCTAAGCGGTGGATATACTTAGTTACTCCAATGCATTTTCAGATATCTCTCACGTGGACACGACTTGAGACAGATTGAGTTAGCATCGAAAAAGATCTGGGAGATCACTGCGGGAAAATACGAGATATAATTATGCAATTAATCCGTGTTTTATGAGCTAACTGCTACTAAATTATCATTGGATGGATTATTCCTCCCAAAGGAACGGTGGTGGTATTGCTTTGATGAGCAACAGAGAAGCAAGGTGAAGTCGGCGACACGAGCGTTCGGAATGAACCTAAATGCTGTCAGTCTCGCACCTACCACATCCAAATAATCGGAGTGCCCGCGCCTACTTTAGGTCACGCGAGCTCAAAGCGCCGTGATAAGCGTTGGACATGTCTATCTTGCATGGCGCATGCGGGTTAGTCTATGTTGCACAGATTAGAGAGCCCGCACAATTGGGTCGATAAGCCGTGTGTAACCCTGCAAGGTTCAGGATCGACTCCGTTATATCAGTGAATCATTCGGATGGATTGATTGCTGGAACGTGAAAAGCTTATACGGTCGGTTAACGGCCCATGATGCAGTCCTAGGCGGCAAACGCTCCCAGTTAGTGCCAGAGGTTGTCCACTGTGTCTAGCTAGTTGGGGTCTTCCCAAGACTGAGGCATTTAAGCCGTATTGTACGCGCAATACAGAGCGCATGCAAGTTTGAATTTCAATAAACCCTGTTTAGTTCGAATGGAGGTTGAAGAGATGGCGTCACTGTGAGTAAGATGAGGTTTGGATTGATTATTCACGACCGCTTCCATTGAAGCCCAACTCAGCACAGGTATTTTTCATGCCCAAAACAACAGATAGCCAGGGCCGTGAAGCGAAAGGTATTCTCTTTGGTTTAGATTTCAACCTGTTGGCTTGGAATGGTCGCAGCACGGCACCAAAATCTAACACTTGTGCTGCACGGTCGTCGCCCTACGTAGATTGATTCTTTAGCCACTACTGAGACACTGATCTGACAGCTGCACCAAATGTCCCACGAGGAGCAGACTATTTCATCAATGTGAATCATCTGATGAACCAAAATGTCTTGTCGCCAAGAACATGTCCACGTGGCAGCGAGTCTTGTAGACGAACTAACCCAGACCGAAAATGATTCATTTCAAATACAGTCCAAGCGACTGTTATCGGGAATTGCAGACTTTCATCCGAACAGTTGAACTGTAAAAGTCGCATTGAACAACATAAATTGCAGATTGGACAACATCGAAAATTCATAGCACCATACCACGGCCTGAGTGTTCAAATACCACTTTTTTTTTCATCACATGCAAATACAAGGAGGAGGGAAACTATTGGACCCTTGGAGGCAAAAACTTTTCATCTTGGTGTGTTTTTTCCTTAGTCCGTGGCTATGTACCAAAGTGATTGATAATCATGCGAATGTCCCTGTGGTTGATAGGACAAATCACACCGCACCATGGTGTAAATACAAATACAAATTCAATTGTCCAATTCAATCTTGGTGTCAATTCACCATGTACAATTCCCAATGTTTCTCATCCAACCAACCGCACACGACGCCAAAGGAACGCTGCAAAACAAAACAAAAAGTATGGAATTGCCAAAAGCCACAATTCCTTCTTCCCATCTAAGAGCAAGTGCCCAGCCAGGGAGCTTCATTCAGGATCTTGAACTCCCCGCAAGGTTCTGAAGAGGTTGTGGCTTTGTCGCTCTCTATGGGGTTGACGCAATCCGCGCCTCTCTGTGATGCGACATTGCACCGTGTAACGTATGGTAGATGCACCACTTCGTGGCCACAGGCGTGCTTGATCCGCTGGTTGATCCGCTCACACATGTTGGGCAATAAATATTTTTCTTGTTTTATTTGGTTTTGCTTTGTTTTGTTTTGTTTTGTTTTGATTGGGTTTTTCAACCTTCAATACGTTAGTCCTGGAACGGGAGAGGTTTCTCAATCATGGGAGGTATATCCCATCCACTCACAATTGCGAGACGCTGTCAATAAAGATCGACTGCGCGAGCCCGTGTAAATCGTGACGGGTGTACAATTTATCCAGATATATTCCAGGTCGGCGATCTGTCTTTTATACCCTGATTATACGAGACACCGGGCACGTGCCAGTGACGAATCATGAAGCAACATGACAAGGGATATCTCCACCGCCACCACCGCGGTCAGACACGGTTACCAAGCTCGAGCCCCCAGTTGGTCGATTCGGATTTGCCGGGATAGACGGGATAAATGGTTCAAGTGCGGAGAAGTGCTTCAATTGGGACGTGACGGTGTCATTCGTTGGTGCAACCTTGCCAATTGGCGCTGAGGGGTCGAGTTCGCGCTGAGCAGCACTTGCGCGTCCGCCGTCGGAACCAACTGGACCCTCCTTCTCTGCGATTTTCGCTCTGACACCGTCGATCCAAACGGCTGGGTTGTTTTTTGTGACATTTCAGGGTCTGTCTCGCCTTAATTGCCTTGGTTTCAGGTTGATGGATCTTGTTTGGGAGCAACGTGGATCCGGAGACTTACTGGCACCGCGACTCGCCGTATTAGTTACTATCAATAGTACCCGCGATAGCCACTCCATGCGTTATTAATCCACTAATCACATTAAACCATATTCCGCACTCAAATGTTAACCATATATCAGAGGCTGGGCGGCATTTATGGAGTGCCAATTCCAGAATAGCTGCAACTATGCAACATGCCAAGCTCCGCGTGCTATCCCAAGCGGAATTCAACATGACCTCAAGCTGACTCAGATGTATATACCCTGAAGAGTCTCGTCATATGACTCCAATTATGGCATCGGCAATTTTCATTTTCGGGTTAGCTCCATAATAACAACTCGCAAAACATGCGTTAAATTTGTCAAACCATGGGTGCCTACTCGAGAACCGATGAATCGCGTAATCGTAACCAACACTATGGACGATATACTTGCCAAGAGAGTAATTGGTCCACTTCGGTTAATCCGTATGACAGGGAAACTAACGGATATGTTGATTCTGAATTGGAGGATTTTGGTGCTATATGTTGATCGAAATCTCCAATAATGGAATCAAATTTCATGCCGTAGCGAGTCAATCATGACTATGCAGTGGGCCTTAGGTGTGTTGTGTATACGAACCGGTCTTGCACGATATAAATTCTCACCATTTGCCCCTGTCGATCATCATAAGCTGTGTAGTGCTATGCGAGTTTTAAGATTGGCTGTGCTATCATGTTATATGCTATCCCGAAAGCGACCCTACAACAAAAGATACACACGAAGAGAATGATCAAGTAATTATTATCATTGCTGTTCCAAACCATGATTGTTAACTGAGACCGTGCGTGCGAAGTGCGTTGCTACCCTATATGGTCGACTTGTTGATTCCACGCCACCAGAGCCCCCAGCCGGGAGGAGAGCCAATGAGACAAATCAATGAACCAGAAAATCCAAAAAGAAATCGAACAGGAGGGTAGGTAAGGTAGGCACATGCCAAAATCCCAAAAATTGAGGCACCAGTCAAAAAGGAACGACACCTGCAGGATTCGAACCTGCGCGTGCGAACACAATGCCTTGATATGCTTGATAGCAGGGCATCGCCTTAACCACTCGGCCAAAGTGTCTTGATTGAATGCCCTGGAGATAAGCATAGTTATATAGACTGGCGCAAGTAGACTGATTTCCGTCATCAGAGTAGTATGTGGCTACCACAGTGGTATTCTCGTTCCCCTGCAAATATTTTGTGAAACTGGACCTTCCTCTGTGGCCATGCACCATTTAAATGGGGTTCGCATCATCTGCCACTGCGGCGTCGCAACCATCACTCCCTTCAGTGTTCTCTGCTGTCCGGCTCTCAAACCAATGATCGCGGCAAAATCCCCTCAATCCCCATATAAAATATTGATTCAAGTTGTAAATTTTTTCTCTTTCTAAAAAAAGCCCATTTTGACTCAGTTCAAGCCCTAAAGCATGTCGGCTTTTAAGTATCCCTACGACATCACAGTGGCGTGGTCCATCAGAGCGATATGAGCATGTGAAACAAGTGGCTTTTTCGATACTAATGCGATGAAGGGGAAGATCTCATTATATCCCTATTCTTTGAAGTGGTAGTTGTGCTCTTGAAGCCGGGCAGGTTCCGTGTTTGTCATGGATCCCTGAATCAACGTGAGCACGACTGGAGAACAATGCTGTGCCTTTTTTTGTCCACAGCAAAAAGTGGCGTAGTTGGAAATGTTGTCACATAGGAATTGTGGATGATGAGCCTGCGATGTGACCATCCCACTGCTTTGTAAAATTGTAAAAGAGAATGCGAGCATGATTACCGTCTGGGCGGGTCTTACGCTCGGTCCAGGAACGGTGCAAGTCAAGGAGACAAGACGAAAGCTATAGGTGAAGAATCTACCACGTAATTATAAAGAATGAACCATGTTAAAGTAGATAATCGACAGTGTTGGCAGGTTACTTGATACTGGGAATATGAATGATTGTTCGCAGAGGCAGCAGGTTGGGGCGGGAATCCGAGCCACGCTGATATTGCTTGAATACAGCCAAGCGGGATGCAAAATTCATGAATATGATGGAGTAACAAAATTCTGAGCCTTCAGAATCAAGCATGGATTAAATAACCATCGTCTAATTACTTCTTTTCCCCATATGTTGAGACGGCTCTGGAGTAGGCGTTGTCATTAGTGACAGGTGATTTCGCATGGAATGAGATCCCGTCTGTTCATTTCATGCGCGTGCATGCTGACCTTCTAATGCCCGACCGGTAATTGGAGCTCACCAAGAGGTTTCGTTTAACTTGGATCATCTATGTGGACATGATGAGCTTCCTGAACTAAACGGCTTATTTGATGTCCTTTCGGGTTTTAAGTGTCCGAGTATTTCTATCTTTGTTAATATGCCATGGTACTGAACATAATATGGGCTTTCCCAATAAGTTGTTGCATGCCAGACATATCAACACCGAGTTCAACGGAGCGGTGCAAAAATTAATACATCATTCAACAATGTTACAAGTGCAAAAAGAGAAGGTCACGGTGGGGGTCGAACCCACAATCTCCTGATTCGTAGTCAGACGCCTTGCCATTGGGCCACGCGACCGTTGTTCTTCGTTGGAGAAAGTGGCCGGTTTTTGATCTTTGAGGCCATTGTTTCTGAACCAGACACAATTTTTTTTTGGTTCAAAACCTTAGAGATGGGAGACCTCCGGAACACAAGGAATTTGCAAATCATGATAAGCATATATATGCATGAGCTTAGTATTTGCTTTTTGAATCGATACCTGCCATCGCCTGCGAAACTAAAGCTTTTCATGACCTTGTCCAAATATCCAATTGCTAGCAAACCCTGACGTCTTCATCCCTCGAGGTATCATGCGTACTATTAGCCCTCCAACACCGCTACTGACCCGAGAATCTACTTCTTCCGCCGAGCCTTGAAAGTCTTGAGCGGATCTCGTTTCCTAGATCCAACCTTGAATCCCTTGCCTCTCTTGTGTCCTCTCACTTTACGATCCTTTCTCAATGGTACGAAACCGACATCGTTTGTCAACGCCTGCTTGCCGTCTTTAGGCAGCAGATAATCGGGAATATGCTTGAGATGTGCTTGCTGTCGTGCTGTCCTGAGCTCTCCATCGTGTCGAAGGTGGGTAAGCTCTGTAGGGTTCTCCTCAAAGTATCTAGAAAGGTGTCAGACGTTATGGGCAGTTTCAGGATGGTCTGAGACTTACCGTTTGAGCTTTTCGCTCTTGAGCAGTTCCTGTCTTAACTCTCGAGTTCGGGCCTCTCGGACTGCCACCTTGGTGACGGCACGAAGAGCATCGTTCATTCGGTAGCGGAAAGGGTCAACCTGCGTCATGTTGAAGTTGTAAGGCTTCACCTCCTTGCCTCGCTTCGCTTGCTGTCGGATGATCTTGGCCATGACCTTTTCGTCCTTTTCCGCAGTTGCCGTCGTGGTAGGCATATGCTTTCGATAAAGATCCTTGGGGACCACAAATGACAAGGCCATGCCGGTCTGGCCGGCTCGCGCTGTTCGTCCTATGCGATGTGTGTAGGATGAGGAGGATGTGGGCAGATCAAAGTTGATGACGGCAGAAACCTTCTTAAAATCGACACCTAGATTACGAAATGTAAGTAAATGTTCGCCCATCCAGCTGGTTCATCCATGGCTTAAGATGGAGCGCTTGGCAAGTAAGCCGAACCGAAATGGATGGTTCATACCTCTTGATACTCCGTACTCCTTGTCACCTTTGGATCTCTTTGACTTCTTCTTCGGGCGCTTCTCGCCTTCAGCCTCATTGGAGTCCTCGTCCTTGGCCTCGTCCGCCTCATCTTCGGCGCCTTCTTCTTTGTCGCCAAGCATCTCATTTTTCTCATCCGCAGCAATGATAATGTCGTATACATTTCGGTTGAACTCCTCAACGACGTGCACTCTCGAGTTTAGCGGCAGTTCAGAGTTCAAGATACAACTCCTGATTCCAAACTGCTCAAAAAACAGTTTCAATCGGTAGCATCGGTCGATGTCGCTCACGAAAATGATGACTTTGCCCTTGATCAACTTGAGCTTGAAGATGACGTAGGCTAGAAGGAATTTCTCGTCTTCACCACACCTGTCGATTTTTGTTAGCCGCAATCGAACGAATGCAAATGCTCGGGTACATACTTGGCGACAAACTGGGTGATGCCACCACCCTCGGCCTCTTTTTCCTTGAGATCTAGCAGGGTTGGGTCTCGGCGGAAAATCCCCTTTAGCGTGTCGACTTCGTCTGTTAATGTCGCACTCATCATCATCACCTGAACGCCCTTGGGGATCGATCGCGAGAGGTTCTCTAGATCGTCATTGTATCCGTATGACAGAACCAAATCGGCCTCATCCAGGATGAGATGGGTCAATTTGTCCAAGGAGAGGGCGGAAGAGTTGAGGTTGTGCCATGCCGTGGCAGGGGTAGAGATGACAATGTCGGGAGAGTTTGAAAGGAGAGCTCGCTGGACAGCGCTGGAGACTTTGTCGGTCAGCTTAGCGGTTGAGATGTCCTTGGCGCAGAAGGCAGAGAACTGCTCAATGGCCTTGGAGACCTGGTCGGCAAGCTCGCGGGTAGGGACGAGAATGAGGGCGGAAGTAAAGGCGGTCGAATCCGTCTGGAGGTCAGGTTAGGAAGCTGCAGGTATTTCATTGTTTCCAAGTTGCGACATCAACGTACTGTTTTGCGCTTGAGGATGCTGGACAGCATGGGTAGAACATAGGCGGCAGTCTTTCCGGAGCCGCAATCGGCCTTTGCTAGGACGTCCTGGCCATTGAGAGCTAGAGGGATAGCCTTGCGCTGGACGAGAGTCGGCTTGGCGAACTTTTGCTGGGCAACAGCCTGCAGCAATCGAGGGTCAAGGCCTAGGTCGACGAAGGAAGTCTCTTCTTCGGGCTGGGTGGACGTCTTGGGCGCATCAGACTTGACCACCTCGGTCGCTGCAGGAGGCTCGTCGGTTTGCTCGCGCTTTCTCTTTCCGGAACCCATTTTCGTCGCTTCGTGACTCTGGAAAACAGCCGGATTGGCGGGTCGTGAAGTTGTCGATTTCTCAGCAAGCATCACAAACTGCTGGACTAGTTGCGACGACCTCCAAATTTCCAACCCGACTGAGGGGCAGCTTTCCCACCGGAACATCCTATGATTGGCTTTTTCAGAAAGATGCTAACCAGAAAGGGGATGAACCGCAAATCTCGGATAAACTGGCACAAAATTTCGATGCAACTTTTTTCTTATCGCCTTATCGGAAGTGTCTCCACTAAAAAATTACAGAAAAAAAGTTCCAGAAGAAAACCGCGAGGCAAAAAGTGCTATTGATGCGAGCGCAAAGCGTAAATATCAGTTCCAAATGGAGTGGCATATAAAATTAGACTGTCCTCATCGCGTCAAAGTCAAGTAAATTCCCCCCCCCGTAACTCATGATAAATAACTTTTTAGGAACAATTTATTCTGATGCTACAATTGTTCACTGTGATTGATTGTACTACCCCGGTTTCTCCTTTCCATGCAGGACGCATGATCATGGCCATGCATTCTGACCATTTGATCACACATGCAATGGAACTTTAAGCTCTAAAAAATGTGCCTGTTTCAGATGAAATAGTTGATTTTGTTCAATGGAAGGCAGATCAATCGGAAATTCCAGGCAATTTACAATCACATTTGAGCAAGCATCATTTAGAACCTTAACATATTGTATTCATCAAATCGCTCGAAATCTCATCCCAAATTCCAACCGAGGGTTTCTTTTTTTCCCTCTCGGCGTTCAATTGCAAAACCATCCATCCCATTTTAACACACGCTCGATCTATTCATTTATAAAAGACAAAAGCCGTTTACCACTTGATCACACGGTTGGGGAAGAACTCGTCAATGAGCTCCATGTAGTAAGGCTTGAGCTTCTCAGCATCGGGGACGCCGTCGCTCTTGCTGTAAAGGTCGTAGGGGTTGAATGCCTGGACGGCCTTGAGCATCTCCCAGTCCTTGTCGCACATGAGGTGGCGGTAGGCGCCCTCGCGGTGCCAGGGGTAGAAGGAGTGGTAGCGGATCATGGCCAGAGCCTCATCGGGGAGAGTGGACTGGTCCTTAACGACGTGGTAGAGGTACTCGTCGTGACCCCAAGAGAGCATGATGTTGTCAAGACCGCAGTTGGGGGAGTAGATGCCGTACTTGGAGTTGAAGTCGGGGTTCTTAGCATCGGGGTTGCCCTCAGCAAAGGTGTCAGGGTAGATGATGCGCTCGTCAAAGGCGCAGCCGACGGGGAAAGTGTCACCGACGACATCCCACTGGCCCTGGGTACCGAGCTCGGGGTCGAAGACCATGAGCTTGCCAAGGTCGTGGATGAGACCAGTCAGCTGCATCCAGCGAGGCTTGCCATCGCGGCGGATAGCCTCAGCAGACTGGAGAAGGTGCTGAATCTGGGAGAGGGAGGTGTCGGGGTCAGACTCGTCAATGAGGGTGTTAAGCTTCTCCATGGCCTCCCAGATGGTCATCTCAGGGCGGGGGCGGGTGGCGTTGTAGAAGCGGTTGCGAGCACCCAGGTTGTAAGCAACGGTCTGCTTGTGGTGCTGCTCGCGGTAGAAGTTCTTGACGCGGTCGACAGCGTCGTCATAGTTGCGGAAAGCTTGCTTGTCCTTCTCAGTGTCGAACTTGGACTCGGAGTCGTACTTGATAGCGTTGACCTCCTCGATCTTGTCGGCCATAGCCTCGAGGGCAGCGCCCTTGGTGAGGTCCTCAACAGCAGCGGGAGCCATTGTAATTGATTATGTGAAAAAATCAGGAAGATACTTGAGTGTAAAAGTGATGTTGATGGTGAAGTTCGGGAGAAGATTGAGCTTTGTAGTGCTTTGTTCTTCAGGTTGTGATGAGCTTGAGAGGCAAAAGACTTGTTGATGTCGTCGAGGCACTGTCCTTTTGTATTCGTCTGGTGTCCTGCAAACAGCAGAGCTCGTCTGCGCAACGCAGTGGGTGTAGAGACGAACGCTCCATCTTGTCCCCGCACGATCGGAACCGAATGACAGCCAATCCGCAGCGTCCCAACGACGGTTACTCGGTGGTTTCTCACAGGAGTTGCCTGGATCTGGATGTGTGTCTGTCGGCGGCCGAGATCTGGGGAATGCCTGGCCCACCTCGGGAGAAATTTCTCTCTCGAGATGGCCATATCGGGTTAGGTCCGCCGCAAAACGCCACCAGGAACTCGATTTAGCCGCACATTACGGAGTAGTTCTGACAACTTCGCGGGTGCTAGCCGCATGCTTCTAGCGCCGCCGGTGCACTCCCTTTTGGGATGCTGGCCCACCAAACTAGAATAGAACCATGGTTCATCTTGTGGAGAGAGCGGGCCGGCAGAGCGTCGCAGATGCACATTGATGCGCAAGTCGCGCCCCCAGCAGAACCCACGTTGGTTTAGATCGGCCTCGATTCGCCGGGGTCGCCCTGACGTCGCCGCATTTTCAACGTCACGCGGGGAGAAGAAAAGAAACACGACGGCCATGGTCGTCCTTCCCAACCCCAGCCCGTCTGTGCCTGGATCCTCTTTAGCGGCTCGGAAATTCTTGCTCGACAAGATCAGGCACGGAAGAGGCAGCGCTGCTTCGCAACTGTCTCGGTCAGGCCCGCAATCGCCAATCCGGCGACGCTAGCAGAACGAGGCTGGGGAATCATGGGGAGAGGGATGCATGACCCGGGGAAATCTTGGGTCTTTGAGTTGCCTCATCTGGCTCATCTCTTTCCAGATCCTGTCAGCTTGGTAATTCTCTAGCGGATATTGGTGAACCAAGCTGAAGGGAGGGTTAGGGGTCTCGGCAGCCCAGATGCAACTGGGGCATTCTACCAGTAGTCCCTTGCTCTGTGCGATACTGCGCCATCGCATATGTATCACAACGGCACTCATCCTAGTCAGCATTCAGGTCCTATTCAACGTATTGCCATAGCTGCCATTGGCTCCGAAAAGCCTTTCTGTTTTGCTTTTTTGCGAGTCGCATGACATAATGAAGACCTCGTCACGCGAGCTGCCCGGTGCCCAAAAAGTATCTTTGCTCTCCAGGTCGCAATGGGAAAGCAAGCCACGTTGGAGCTGTCAAGCTGTTTTCTAGCGCCAATATTCAGGGACCAAAGCCTCAACCACCCAATTCCCTCTCCGGCTGACCGGCTGCAACGCAGGCCGCCTCGCTTAAGCCTCAAGGTGAGGAAGATGTCCCCGTCTCCAATCCCTGCCGGCCATCGCGTGATGGTGGCCGTGAGACCAAGCGCCTCCCCCCACGTTTTAGCCTCTTCTCCGCATCTCATCCAAGTGAGGGAGGGAAACACAAGCAGCGTTTTGACAACTGCCGGGTCCGTGAGATGCCTGCTCACCCTTCCCTTCTCCTGCGGGACCAGGGATAGCTGGTGGTGGTGGAGGGTTGAGGGCCAGGTGGGGGCAGTGGCCGTTGACGAAACGATGCGCCATGGATCCAGTCTTCGCCCGTCATGACCATGTTTAGAATGGCAAAAGGAATGTCGTCCACGTGAAGGGGGGTTGTCAGAAATCGCTAGCCTGCGACCTAAAGCGCGCCTGGTACCTTAGCCCCAGGCAAGACTTTCCAAGCGCGGCAGCAAACGTTAGCCTCACGGTCAGCATGGCAAGTCTGTCCGGCCGGGGATAAGCGGGGGTGTTTTTGTTGGATGTCTCGAATGCTACTTTTGGTTGGCCTGGCCATCTGAACAATGCTGCATACCCCAAATTCAGAAATGTTGCCCGGTCGGGACGAGGGAGCATGATACATCACATAGTGGCAAGTGCCTGAATCCAGTAGTCATCGGCACAATGCAACCACCACCACTCACAAGAGGAAACAGGCTGATTGACAAGTGCAAAGGGTGCGGACATTTGTCGGGATATGATCTGATACAACTGAAACTATGGACTTGCCAACTCACAAAATGAAGGAAGCAATTGCAAGTCAAGCTCGCTTGGCGTCACATTGATGTCACCATAATTACAATCGCCGTAGATCCGTTTTTCTGGTCTTTTTTTTCAAGCAGGGACAAACATTCAGCAACACATTTAGCAGGTAGATGCTGGAAGTTTGAAACAATGCCAAGATGGATCAATTGATGGTTGGTTGGCTATGGTGCATGTGTGCCCTAATCCAATGCAGACTGCGCAAGCCGATGGATCTGTTCTCCGCAACACTTGAAGAAAACAGCGCAGCACAACCACCGATAACAAGAAGGCAATGATCCCAAAAATCGAAATGTTCGCCGGGGTGAGAATTAGCTTTTCTGGTATTTTGCATCACCACGGACGGAGGTGGCAACAAGCTCGCGCGCCAATGGCCGTCGCTATAAAGGGTTCGGACGGGGTGCATTGAGGCAACATTGCTGGGGACCAGCGTCAACTTGCATATGTAGGATCAGATCGCATGAGGTCACAGCCAGCCATCTCAAACCCGTTTTCTTGGTATCCGATCGAGCCGGGGCCAGGCAGGTTGAAAGGATGATGCAACAAGATGCGGCCGCCGCAAGGGTGGCCGGTTGTATGCACCATGCCACCGCCGCATACCACAAGCGAGTTCTGTTGTCGCACCGTGTTTTGCCCTTCTCCACTTGAAATCCTCCGCTATTCACCGTAGTCACTGCAGAAGCGGAGGTGCCTTGGTTACATCCAGTCTGGGCGCAACGTGTCGCCCCTTTTTGGGGCCAAAACGATCCAGACCTGACCGCCGCACTTCTCAGCGAGCTTAACGTGCACCGCGCCACACAAATGCAGATTAATTGCGAAAGGCACTATACGTAAGCAACTTTTAGTCGCAGACAGCCGATTCAATGAGACTTGATTGACATACGAGCCAGCTCTACCCCTTTCCATGGTAAGTCACTAGCAAATAGGTTCTGTATCACTTCTCAAAAAACACCGTTCCTGGCATCTTCAATGCCTCATATTCCTACAGACATTGAGCCTCTGTTGTCTTGAAGACATGAGATAATTGTCCAGTACGATACGCCTGATTAGTAACTCCTTGGGGATGGAATGGACCCAGAACATAAACTTGAACCAATACTAATAAGTCTTCGTTATCTCCAACTCCTACACATACTGGTATTCAAGAGATCACTGGTCTCTGGCTAAATCGTATTTTCCCGTAATTCTGATCATCTGAATAATAATGTTATTTCTATCCAGCAGGCAATGAAACTCTGGATAGTGATAAACTTGCGTGGACATGATCAGAGAATTGGGGCCGAGCAAACTTTTGCATTCCTGCAATTAAAAAACAGCCATACAAAGTACCTACACAACATAAAAAGTCTTATTTATTGCCATCAACGGATAAATAAACGTCTGATCTATCACAAAAGTCCGCAGTGTGCCACATGTAACTTACCCTAGAGGAGAAACCCCCTCCTCCAGCCGACACATCTATACTTTGAGCTCCAAACAACTCGCAACCGTGGGATAAAAGCCAAAAGTCCAGTCCAGTATACGCTTGCTATGATGGAGGCCATAGCCTTGATATGGCCGAACTGAAACCCGAGACTAGCCACGTGCTTCGGAGAGCAAGTTCCCAAAGATAAGGAAGAAACTCTAAGCGCTAGAAGTTCCTAGTTAAAGAAAAAATATCGAGATCGATATAAATGGTTGCCTCTATATGAAAACGAAGCCACCCAAATCTCTCACTTTAACCTTTAGCTAAAAGTTGGATCAAAGAACTGTCAGAGCGAAAAAGCTGTTGGAGTTTGGTCGTCATATATATATCTCACAAAAATTGATACATTTTAGTCACGGCAAGATTTACGCATTGATCAAAGATGACCAAGAAAGGCGAGAGGGTATATGTTTCGCTATTGACTTGTTTGTTGTATGTATCATTGATAGGAGAGATTTCTAGTGGGAAAATATGATATCCGACGACACAACTACATCCACAAAGCAGATGCGGCGACGTGCACCGATTCGGTGTATTCGGACACCAAGAAGGAAGGGAATCAAATTCTAACGTCCGAAAATAAGCTGGAATAAATACTTGCTTGACGTTTACTGTGAGCGGAAAGTATGCAGACTGATAAAATTCGAAGGATCATTAGTGTGGCATGACGGCTGTAAGACACAATAGGTCGCCAAATCTAACACCTTGAATGCGAGACTTCCGCATGTGTGATATTGCAGATCAAAAGAATATGTATATGCATTCCTCATCCACGCAAAACAAAGGAGAACAAAAATCTTCCATCGAAAGATTCGAGCACACATGCAAAAAAACGAACCCTCTCAAGGGCGTCCCAATGCTTGGAGATTGAGGGAATTGAACCCCCGACCTTTTGTAGCTCTGCATGTGATTGAGTTAATGCAAAACAAACGTCATACCACTAGACCAAATCCCCCAATGGATGCAAATCCTGCAATTAGTTGAATTCAATAGGAGTGGCAGTTTCTTGAGACCTGATGCGCGATTTTCGCATGGATCCCGACAATGTTTCTGAATTTGGAAATATCTAGAGGTAGTCGTTCACGTGATGATGGGAAAGATGGTGGTGTCTCACTCCACCCATGAACAACTGAAAGTCCAAAGTTAACGAATTGTGCAATTTTAATGCATTAAATCCTTGGACACAAATATTGGTTTTCTGGTAGCAATGCTATAATCCTCCAGTGATCTTTTGAAGAAAAGTTGCAACTCTGTCAGTCAGGATAAAACCTAGGAAAGGATGAAATAGAGATGAACTAAGCGCTAATACGGGGGCTTAGTTTTACTATTCCTTGGCTTATCTAACTTTATGTGTTCCACAGCTCGGGAGATATTATTCTGGTATTGCATTGCAAAAAACATTATTTTGATATTCAAGCTAACAGCCAGATCCGCTTCCATCTGGGGGAAAATGTTTTTGGAATGTCGCACGGCGTTGGTCCCGGCCCTTTTGTATGGAGTTGATCGGTAGCGTGGACTATGCCAAAAAGGTGACCAGAAGCTTTTATGACGAGCGTGATATTGTTTTAGTCTCATACTCTGACCTTCCGACTTTGTTCCAGAAACATAATTGCGGCGAGAGGGGTTGAGTTTGGCAATATTTTCCGCCGCGGTACTACAATTCATCGTCATTCTTTTTTCACATTCATTAACCAATACATAACTAATACACACCAATGCGAGATCTCTTTTTGTTCAGATGACATGAAAAATCTCATAAATACGTGGCTCACCGAGTTCTTGACTGGCATGAGGCGGGTCGGATCTTCTCCCTGGAATACCCTACACCAAAGCCTGAGTATGTGACCCTGAACGATATTACAAGTTCTTCATTTTCTCTTGGGGAGATTTATTTGGTCGAATTATTTATAATCTAGATATTTGGACATTTTTGCCCAAGTCATAGGGCAGCAGTACATTAGTAGTCATGTCAGCACAAGAAAAACGGATGCGTAAAATGAACCACGATCTCTAGTGGCTTATTGTGACTTGAGGTCGGACCCAAATTTCTCCTCCCGCACAATTTAGCGTTGATGGATTTTGGCTTATGGATTATGGTAAGCCAATTTGGAGAACATGTCCTTAGTCATCTCCTGCACGATTCATCTCGCCCGGAGAAAACGGGCGTAAGACGGCCGGAATGGTGGGGCGCCACGGCGGCGATCTGCGGCGGCGAGACTTGACGTTCGGGGATAGGTGGTGAAGGTCTGTTTTGACCGATGACACCGTCGGATTCGGCGTGATTACTTGTTTGGACTATGAGCTCTGCGGTTGATGTTTATCCAGGTATAAAGAAGCCGAAGCGCAGTGACGGTTTTGGCTGTCCTGCGAGGGAAACATTCACCAGAGGCCCACGATATATACAGAGTGTCATATCTCAACAACTAAGATCACGCTTCAACGATGACCCCACCCGCAAAACTTCCACTTCGCCAGCTGGGCAATAATGGGCCTAGTATTCCCGCTATCGGCTTCGGCCTCATGGGCATGAGCGTCGGTTATGGCGCTGCTGAGTTTGTTTACCCTGCCGCACTTGGTCACGCGTGCGTTTGCTAAATATGACGCTCAGCTCTGATGAGGAACGCCTCAAGCTGCTCGACCGCGCATGGGAGCTTGGGTGCACGAATTGGGACACTGCTGACGCTTACGGGGACTCCGAGGGTGTTCTTGGCAAGTGGTTCAAGCTGCACCCCGAGCGACGCGGCGACATATTCCTGGCCACAAAATTCGGCCTAAAGACACAGGGGGACTGGTTTGTGCCAGACTCATCACCAGAGTATTGCCACGAGTGTATTGACCGCAGTCTGAAGCGGCTGGGCGTGGATTACGTGGACTTGTACTACATGCACCGCGCCGATGAAAAAGTCCCGATTGAGAAAACACTTCAGGCGATGAAGCAACTAGTCGAGTAAGCACTTGCTGCGGTGGCAACACGTCACTTATGAGAAGATTACTGAACAAAACAACAGTGAAGGAAAAGTCAAGTACGTAGGCCTCTCTGAGGTTTCGTCGGCTACGCTGCGTCGAGCCAATGCGGTTCACCCCGTCTCCGCCGTGCAAGTCGAGTATAACCCGTGGACATTGGACATTGAAGGACCAGCAGGTACAAACCTTCTAGACACATGCATCGAGCTTGGTGTCTCCGTTTTCGCCTACGCACCGCTTGGCCGAGGCATCCTGACGGGTCGGTACCGATCAGCAGATGACTTTGAAGAAGGGGACGCGCGTCGGGGCATGGCTCGCTTTCAAGGAGACAACTTCAAGAAGAACCTCGTCATCGTGGAAAAATGCAACGAGTTGGCACAGCGGAAAGGCTGCATGTCCAGCCAGCTAGTACTGGCGTGGCTGGGAGCCCAGCACGATAACGTTTTTGTGATTCCGGGAACCAAGAAGATCAAGTACCTGGAGGAGAATGTGGGTGCTTCCAGAGTGACCTTGACAAAGGAGGAGGAGCAGGACCTGAGGAAACTGGTGCAGGAAGCGGGAGTCGAGGGAGGGCGTGACCCAACATTTGGGGCCTTCGTCGACACTGCTCCCCTGGAGACATGAGGGTGAACAAGTTGCAGTTGCATGGTGGTTGCTTTCAACAACGTGGTTACGAGGTAAAAATAGTATGTAACAGATATGACAGCTGCTTTGTTTGAATGGCCACACATACAGTTTGACAATTATGCAATATCCATGCGAAATAATTTTCCCTGCCACATTGTATTATCAGCAAGTGTAAGCTCAAAGTCCTCCAAAGGATTGAACCCCATGTCTTCATAGTATCTGACCATTGTTAGAACAGGTGATGGCCCATTGCAACCACGGCGGCGTCTGCCCTGTCACTTACTGCAACAACCTACCAGTGCCTCCAGCCCAGCAGTCTACCCATATCGTTTTCTTCCCATTTTCTACGGCGTACTGTTTGACCCTGTTTATCAGTGCGGATCCTGCACCCTTCCGCCTGTCGCCAACGCGATGGTCTGTGATTAGGACATCCAGATAGACGAAGCTGCCTGCCGCCGTGGCTGCAGCCACATGTGGTTTTAAGTTGTCCGGGACCAATACATGCTTCGCGAAATGATCATCGCGAAGCTTGACTGATCCGACGGCGATGTACGGGTTTCCTAACCCGTCGACCCGTCGCGCCAGCCCGTCGTCTGAGGTCCAGGCACTAGCGTCGTCTTGGACCTCTGCTATGAAGAATCTCACCCGTTCACCGAGCCCCCTATCTCGGAACTTCTCCGATTCAGAGACAGATTCTCGAATGGCACGACAGAAATCCGAGCTTCTCGAAAACGGCAGCGAGCCCCATTGGCCAGCATTTCCAGCTGCGACAAGGTGGGGAACGGCCGAGTCGAGTGCGTCGACGATGAACTGGGCATCGGCCGACGAGGTACCGGCATCACGAATGTAGAACTGGGCCGGCATTCTTCGGCATTGATCAATCACAATTAAATGCGCAGTATCGTGCCTTTATGCAACAGCCCTTGGGCTTATCATATGTACATACGGGAGTAGTCGGTCAGGGACGCGGCTCAAAATCAGCTCAGCATGTGCATCGCATCCGGCATGCGACGACACACGCAGCCGCACTAGTAGGGATGACCCTCACTGCGCATAATACGTTTTCGGACAGGTCACGGCCAACACCAACCCTTACTGAAAAGTTGGCTGTTTTTTGCATCCCCCATATTTGCGTGTATCTGGAGAGCCCAAGATTCACGGGGTAGAGATCTGGCTGGATCTAGACGACGGGATTAAAAATCTGGGACAGCCGAGTTGCTGCCGAACCGAGGAACTCGACTGGACAGAGCCCAACTCCCCACATGCGTGGAAGAGGGATCCCTACACCGTGTAAACGTGCGGCTTTGGTACACCATCGACGGCGCACTGACATAACCATTCCGGGCTGGTCAGTCAGGTGGCGATCCCTTTCGCACCCGGTCTCGTTGATGGCACCATGCGTTACCCGCTATTGCACTGCACGACCGGATACCGGAGAGCTCAAGGTACGCGGCCGTGGTCGATCACCCCTGAGCGACGGAAGGATGCGAAACAGCAAAGAAGTTGCATCGATGCAGGAAAGAGTCGATTCATTCCCCACCAATCCCGGACCGCGGCCTAGCCTTGATACCGGCCCAGTCCATGAAATTCGCTCCTGGGGCCTCAAAGCAAGCCATCTGACTGGGCGCTAATGTAATATGGGGCGGCTTACGGCCCCCCGAGGAACAGGTCTTCCCGATAAGACCCTGATTCTTAGCTTCGGGATACTGGGAAGAAGAAAAAAAAGTTGACAGGCCGGAGCCATGACTCCCGTGACGGGGACTCGCAGATTTCTCGGGATGGTGGTATATTTGGGTCAGGCATGACACACTTGATCACAAGCGCCGCGTCTGTTGCGGTAACAGTTGCCTCTTGGGGGTGGGAGGGTTGTCGGTCCGTGTTGATAGCAAAAGACGGACAAACAGTGCTTAGACAGGTTAATCGTGGATTGCAGCGATTGGCAGAATGGCGAAAAGTGCCATGATAACTAGGGGATCAGTAACAGGTTTGGTTGAGGCAAGCGTCCGGATTTTTCCTTGGGAGTGTGACGAGTTGTTGCCCGGACTAGTTGATATTTGGAGGGTGTGGATGACCAAAACTCAAAAAAGCAGCTGCACCGCCAAGAGGGCGTGCGCTTTATCGTTTTGATGGATGACAACTATCACTAACTTTTGACGGTATTTCTATTTGTGTGGCGGGCTGACTCCCTCCAGCTTGGAACAGGGAATCAGTTGCTGGAGGGTAAGACGTCTTGACTTGTCTTAGTTGATGTTGAGAAACATAGCACCGAGAGACACAGATAGGATGTGCGGATCTCTTGTTTATCGAAGAATGAAAAAAAAAATCTCTTGTGGATGAAATGGAGACGGGTCCATCCCATCTGTCGTCAGACGGCTGCAAAGGGCGGATACCCGACAAGTGTTAACGATGCCGGTATGGAGAAAACGAGATGATGGGCAGCGTGGGTCAGCGGTGAAGAACGGCGAGTCAGAGGCCGACAAGGTGACCCCATGCGCCGTAGGTCGGGGGCGCCTGGCCGGTGCTGTGTATGCCGGGTGGATCACCATCCTACACCTAATTGAAACGGCTGATTGCGCATTCGGCGGTTTGTTGAGACTGGGTGGGGGAAACACCTATCATAGAGTCGGCAGAATAACTTGGGCGACCACTTCGCCCGGCGATTGGGTTTTAGATGCTTTGCTGGGGTCTTGGGCTGGCTGGCCGTCAAGGTACAGGGACCTTGATGGGTCGCCTGGAGCCGTGTCGTCTAACCGCGTCCCCAAAGCCATAAATATTAGCCTCTCTGTCCCTCCCTGATCTCCCCGGTCGTGGAGTTTCTGGTACCTCTTTGTCTCTTTTTGCACTTTTGGAAGAGTTGCTCGCATTCCTCTGACGTGAGGACCGACCCATGTGAAGCCACTTCTGACGTGAGCGGCCGCAACGGGACGAAGAAGCTATCGCCAACTCAACAGGTGGCGCATCAACAACTCGCTCTTAAAAAGAGTCAATGTTTCTGCTGAAACCGGGCGCGTGAGAAAAATTGCACCCAAAGCCACCGGACTGCCCTCGATACCATTCCCCTTCTTGTAAAGACATCCTACATCTATCATGACAATGGTCAAGGAGCCCATGTTCCTGCAAATCCCAGCAGAGATTCGTGTGTTAATATACGAATATCTGCTGCACAATGGCAGCGAAAAGGAGATTGCGATCCGCAACAAGTCGAGGTGGGAGTACCAGACGAGGAACCCAGAGAACCGACGAAGTCCCTACCACATCATGGAGAGATCCTTTGCAAAGATGTCGTATGAAACTACATACTGCGCCGACACCAGCAGCGAGCGGTCCATGCACACTGCTATCATGCAAACCAACCGAAAAATTCGAGAGGAGACGACCCATTACTTGTATGGACGGCACTCGTTCCATTTCGGAGAGGATATAGAGGCCGTTGTGCCGTTCCTGGAAGACAAGATGCCTGCAACTCGAGAGTTGGTTAGGGAGATTAGTTTGTACAAGCGCAGCCCGACCAACTCAATTGAACCAGACTCGTTCGACTGGGCATCTATTTGCCGCTTCTTGAGGAACTCGAGTGGACTAAACAAACTCACTCTGGTCATTGAGGGTGGCCGACCCCGAGAGTCGTGGGACGGGCCGCAAAGTTTAACAGTTTCGGACTTTCGACTGCTGTATACAACGCGACACGAAAGCCTCGATTGGGCGCGTGAGCTAGCGTCTGTCAAGACGATTGGAGAAGTCGAAATTGTTGCTGACATTCATTATCTTCCCGAACCGCAGACCAACATGATGCTGGTTCTGGCTGCATTTTCCTCATCAATTGAAACGACATTGATAGACTTTCTGCGAGATGACCTGGGCATTCCTGCAAGGCTTGGAAAGAGCGCATACTGCGGCGCTGGCACATTTGGCCGAAAGCCTTGCCGTCGAAGCGGATGTGTAACAAGCTGAACGGCACAGTGCTCAAGTCATATTTTTTTTTCTTATAGATTCACCGAAGTATTTCTGGGATTGTACGGCGTTTCTGGAACAAGAGTCACGAATGAATGAATGACTGGATAATGAAAAAAAAGGGCAATCGGCATTTCATATTGCTCTGCAGTCGGGATACGGTTTGTCTAAGATAGATACCAATTAAGAAGAGACGTGTTTCTAAATTCGCAAGCCCCCCCTTACGCCAAGAACAAACCTCGGGTTCATCCTAGGCCTACATCATAACTGAGGTCATATCTATCACGTGACGGGACGTGTTGTAGTGAGGCAGGCAGCTAAAAAAGTGTCGCTACAAGGTTGTCAGGGAACTTGCTGCCGCCTAAAACTGGTACCTGACTCGCTGTGGAGCGCTGTTGCCCAAGCAGGGGTCATTTCGTACAGTGCTGTCTGTTACCTACCTAGCTAGAACTGGACCAAGAATTGGGCCCAGGACTGGACCCATCATCTCAGCCTCCCCATTACCTACTCCATCGTCGTCACCCTGCGCCTCGCCGTATGCGCATCCTCCAGACGACAGCACCAGGCGCCTCGACACCTGCACTCCGCCATCACCTCCTCCGCCATCTCCGTCGCAATTCCTAAACGCTGCAGTCACACGTCAATGTCCCGATAAGAGCCAACCTCTCTCCAACCCATCCAAAGCTACCCCGCTGCTGCCATCGCCCACAGGGGCCATAGCTCGACAAGATGGCCACTCCAGCTCCTCCGGAAGACCAGGCCCGCCTGCTCGAGGATGCCTTGGTTGCCGTCCGACAGCAGACATCCCTTATGCGCAAATGCCTCGATACACCAGGCAAGCTCATGGACGCCCTGAAGTGCTGGTAAGTCGACCGCGGGTCTACTCGTGTCCCTCTCCTGGCACCTGTCTAGCCACGCAGGCTGACATCATATTTGCTTCACGGCACAGCTCAACACTCGTCTCCGAGCTCCGAACAAGCAGCCTCGGCCCCAAACAATACTACGAGCTTTACATGGCCGTTTTCGACGCCCTGCGCTACTTGTCCGTCCACCTCCGCGAAAACCACCCAGTTAATCACCTCGCCGACCTCTATGAGCTTGTCCAATATGCTGGCAACATTATCCCCCGACTCTACCTAATGATCACTGTCGGCACGGCTTACATGGCAATCGAAGATGCTCCCGTCAAAGAGCTTATGAAGGACATGATGGACATGAGCCGAGGTGTGCAACACCCCATCCGCGGCCTGTTCCTCCGATACTACCTCTCCGGCCAAGCCAGAGACTACCTTCCGACCGGTGAGGGCGATGGTCCCGAAGGCAACCTCAGCGATTCCATTAACTTCATTCTCACTAATTTCGTCGAAATGAACAAGCTGTGGGTCCGATTGCAGCACCAAGGTCACTCGAGGGAGAGAGAACAGAGGATTCGCGAGCGAAAGGAGCTTCAGCTGCTGGTCGGAAGCAACATTGTCCGCCTAAGCCAGCTGGTTGATCTCGAGACATACAAGACCGGCATTCTCGCACCGCTCCTGGAGCAGGTCGTGCAGTGCCGCGATGTTCTTGCTCAGGAATACTTACTTGAGGTCATCACCCAGGTTTTCCCCGATGAGTTCCACCTCCACACCTTGGATCAGTTCTTGGGTGCAGTTTCGCGACTCAATCCGCACGTCAATGTCAAGGCTATTGTGATTGGCCTGATGGACCGATTATCCGAATATGCCGAACGGGACGGCCTCAGCAGCAAAGAACAGGACGAGAACAAGGCCAAGGTTGAAGCAGAGGCGTTGGCGCGATTGCTGGAAAAGGTCAAGTTGTCCAAGGAGACCAAATCAGAACCTGCCGCATCGAAATCTAAACCTGAAGGCGAAAGCGCAGGCGCAGCCGCCGAAGAGACTGGCGAATCATCCTCTCAGTCGGACGCGAGCTCTACTGCGGAAAGCTCTGCCGATGATACTAGCACGCTGATGGGAGGAACACCCTCAATTGCCGGAACCGAGACCACTGCCGTGAATGGGGAGGAATCGATAACGGAAAACATCCAACTGTATGAAGTGTTTTTCGCACAGGTCAAGAATCTGGTTGAGGCCCAGCATCTACCCGTGCCGGATACTGTTGCGCTCCTGGTGTCGCTGTGCAACCTTGCTCTGAACCTATACCCTGATCGACTGGATTACGTCGATCAAATTCTCGAATATGCGACAACCAAGGTTCGGGAGAACATGAACAACGCCGACCTCCACTCTCCTCCTGCTCAACAAAGCCTGCTCGCCCTCCTTCAAGCGCCCCTTAACCGATACGTCTCCCTCTTTACTGCCCTTTCTCTACCTACCTACGTTTCGTTGTTGCAAGCGCAGCCTTATCCTACGCGCCGAGCGGTAGCTGGTGGTGTGGCTCGGGCCCTTCTTAAAGACCAGATCAAGATCACGACGACAGAGCAACTTGAGAACGTGCTGGAGGTGCTCAAGGTCCTCATCAAAGAGGGAACACAATCGCCTCAAGGATATCCCGGGGTTGCTCAGAGGCGACCAGTGGAAACGGACGAGACCATGGAGGAGCAAGGGTGGCTGGCTCGCATTGTGCACTTGATGCAGGGTGAAGATAACGACACCCAGTTCAAGATGCTCCAGATGACGCGAAAGGCCTACTCGGACGGCAACGAGCGCATCCGCACGACCACCCCACCTCTGCTAACGGCATCCATGAAGCTGGCCAAGAGGTTTAAGGAGCGCGAGCACTACGATGATAACTGGGAGACGCAGAGCAATGCCCTGTTCAAGTTTATGCACTCAGTGCTGAGCACGCTTTACACCCGCGTCAACGGTGCGGGCGCAGCAGAGATGGCTCTGCGACTATTTTGCTCTGCCGGACAGACTGCAGACATGACGGGTTTCGAAGAGGTGGCATATGAATTCTTCGCCCAAGCCTTTACCGTCTACGAAGAGGCTATTTCGGACTCGAAAGCCCAATTCCAGGCTGTCTGTGTGATTGCAACAGCACTCCACCAAACCCGAAACTTCGGCAAGGAGAACTACGATACTTTGATAACCAAGTGTGCACAACACGGAAGCAAGCTCCTGCGCAAGCCAGATCAGTGCCGAGCTGTTTATCTTGCCAGTCACCTATGGTGGGCCACACCTATAACTTCAAACGGCGAGACAGAAGAGACAGAGGTATGCAAGTCATCGTTTATGAAGGTGATGCAGACTGACATTTTGCAGCTCTACCGTGACGGCAAGCGAGTTTTGGAATGCCTCCAGCGGGCGCTGCGTGTTGCAGATTCGTGCATGGAGACAGCAACATCCATTGAGCTCTTTGTCGAGATTTTGGACCGATACGTGTACTACTTTGACCAGCAGAATGAATCAGTCAGTCCCCCTCATGCTTTTGTTTTGTTTCCATGTCAAGCCTGGACTCCTAACGCGCGGACAGGTTACAACCAAATATCTTAATGGCCTGATTGAGCTTATTCACTCCAATTTGGCGGGCAACCAACAGGACTCGGCTTCAATCGAAAGTAGCCGAAAACACTTCCACCAGACTCTGGAGAACATCAAGAGTCGGCAATACGAGGGCGTTGTGCTGTATCCAAACTGAGTTAGTTGTGTGCGCCGGGGATGTCGAGAGCGCGTGTTGAGGTGACGTGGTAGATAGATAATGGTTTGGCCTGCAATTGGTTCAAGGGGAAGTGGGTGAATCGCAGGTAGTTGTATATATGTATACTTGCTCCCAAAACGTCCAATGTTTCAAGCCGTGGCTCTGTTGGAAAAGGGATGACATTGTGCTACCAAAAGACGGTGCTGCTATATCTGTATTTGGGTGGCTTGCGCTTGGCTTTTAGAAGAGACTCGGGCTCACCTGCAGAGAGGGAATGGAGGAGGCTATTTGTTAGGTGTGTCAATGAAGCGCCCCAGTATTGATTTCGGAGGGGTTCCTGTCCAGACGCCGTTCCCTGCCTATCCGAAGACCCCTGCGCATGGCAAGGGGGGCAGCCTCCTTTTATCGTCGAGGCTTGTGGGGTAGAGCGAACTGTGGCTCCTGTAGCCCCCATTCCTGGTACCCACTGCGCGGTGCAGCAATTAGGAGAGGGAGCGCGAGGTGCTGCAGTACGTATGAGACTACGTAAGAAGATGCAGGCCAGGCCGGCGGGATCGCCGAAATATGTCTGGCAGTGGGCTGAGCATTGTATGTTGATATAGGCGGGAATAGTAGCTCGCCTGTTACGCTAATTGCTTCAGCTAGCAAGACATGCCAAGTCTGATGCATTATCTAACACGAGAATGGTCGAGCTTGGTTGCAGCCATTGCCAAGCGCGGCAGACGGATTAACTACTACGCCACGCATTGCGGATTTACGGGGGGCATGGGCGGGCGCTCTCCCTGGAGGCCCCCCTCGCCCAGCGGACTTGGTTTACAGTTTACAGTGGGCTTGGCGTGGTTAGTCCGTTACGTGGACACTCGTCAACTTTCGTTCGCCTCGACCCCAATCCGATTCCCGTAATCCGCATCTCATCCTGCGTAGCGCTGCATCGCGACATCTCTGCATCGCTTGCATCTGGGCGGAGGATGCAACGCCTGCGTCGGTCCCTGATCTCTCCTTTCTGACGCTCTTTTCTTTCCTGTTGTTGCTTCTCGCCCACTTCACTCCTTAAATCTGCCCCCGACGACGACACACGACATCGACGCTGAAGCCCGGTACTCCGTATGGCCCTCTTATGCCCCCCTGTTGCATCGCCATCCACCTCCAACTTTGGTCATCCGCTGCCATCCGAGAAACCTCGACGCGCCCTATCGCGGTCCTCTGAGGCTCCGCCTCCACCCAGTTCGAGATGCCTTCAGAAAAGCAGCCCTTCTACGATCCCGTACCCCCAACCTACAATGAGGCCCTAGCCAGCGGAAGTCGCTACAATCCCGAAGACTGGGACCCAGCCCCAAGGTCCCCCATCGACGAGCAAAACGCCCCCGCAGAAGAATCGCAGTCCCTATTGCGCAACCCGGGAGGTGCAAGTGGCTCCTCCCGCAGGCCCGATGGCTACCGGCCACCTACTGTTGAGACGGATGATGAGGATAGTTTATGGGCCAGCGACAGCGATGATGATGAGACGGCCCAGGTAAGGCGTGAGGTTCAGGAGATGGAAATTGAGGAACCCGACCGCTCCCGTGGCTCGCGATGGGGAAAACGAATAGGCTTCTTATCCTTACCACAATGGAAGTGGTCATGGCGACCCAGGTTACCTCGATTGCGAATCCAGCTGCCGTCGCGACCAGAAGTGCCCGCTGCCGAGTCTACCGACGACGCCGAGGCCGGTGCAGACGGAAGCACTGCAGAGACGACGACCCGGAGAAGACGATGCCCGCCCTTGCCTAAGATTGACAGGACCACTGCTCTGATCATGGCCATCCGCGCCTTTGCCGTCCTTATCGTTGTCGGCTTTGTGTGGTTGCTCTTTGCCAGTGATCTTTTTGGCGGCTTGTCGCAGCGTCTGGGCGGTGGCCTTCGTTTCAACCCTGAGGAATTGCGTATTCACGTGCAGCAGAGCGTCGACCCTAGACGGTTGCGCGCTTCGGTCCAGCACTTTTCGAGCTATGCCCACATTGCCGGCACTGAGGGAGACTACGCCACGGCCAAGGATGTCCAGAGCATGTTTAGCCGCGCTGGCCTGGACGAGATTGAGATTGACGAATACAAGGTGTACCTCAACTATCCTACTAAAGATGGCCGAGCAGTGCAAATTATGGAGAGCAAAGATAGCAAGAATGCCATCTGGACGGCCAAATTAGAAGAGGAGGAAGTGGGAGGTGAGACGGCAGGCCGACAGACATACGCCTTCCACGGCCATTCCAAGTCGGGCGACGTCAAGGGACCTCTGATCTACGCCAACTACGGGTCACGGGAGGACTTTAAGCTGCTGCAGGACAAGGGAATCAAAACCGAAGGAGCTATTGCGCTCGTCCGATACTATGGCACCCAGACGGATAGAGCCCTCAAAGTGAAGGCTGCCGAGCTTGCTGGCTTCGCCGGATGCATCATTTACAGCGATCCCGCCGAGGATGGATTCCTGAAGGGAGTCGTAGCACCTAAGGGACCATGGATGCCCGCTGATGGTGTTCAGAGGGGAGCCGTCAGTCTGATGAGCTGGGTAGTCGGTGATGTTCTGACTCCGGGCTGGGAGAGCAAGGATGGACAGCCACGTATGAAGCCGGCCGACACCCCTGGTCTCGTGCGCATTCCAAGTCTTCCTCTTGCCTGGAGAGACGCCCAAGTTCTCCTCCAGCACCTCAAGGGACATGGTCAAAAGGTGCCCGATGGCTGGGCCGGTGGCGTTCCCGATGTCGAGTGGTGGACTGGAGATGAATCATCGCCCATTGTTCGCCTTAAAAACGAACAAGACGAAGTTGAGCAGAAGCCTATTTGGAACGTTTACGGCAAGATTGTGGGCATGGAACAGACATCCAAATCCATCATCATCGGCAACCACCGGGATGCCTGGGCATTTGGCGCTACAGATCCTCACTCGGGTACCGCCGTCATGATTGAGATGGCTAGAATTTTTGGCGATCTCGTCTCACGAGGATGGAGGCCGCTGAGAACGATCGAATTCATGTCGTGGGACGCTGAGGAGTACAACTTGATTGGGTCAACGGAGTTTGTGGAAAAGAACCTCGACGCTTTGCGGGCTAACGCGTACGCATACATCAATCTTGATGCTGCTGTCCAGGGGTCGGACTTCCAGGCGTCGGGCTCACCTGTGTTGAAAAAGTCCCTTCTCCACGCCCTCGGCCGTGTGACGGATCCCATCAACAACGCCACTTTGCGAGAACTCTGGGATCGCCGACAGGCTCAGCTTGGAGGTCTTGGCGCAGGCAGCGACTATGTTGCCTTCCAGGATATTGCTGGTACCAGCTCGATCGATCTCAGCTTTGAGGGAACTGGCAGTCCATATCATTCCAGCTACGACAAGTTCAAGCTTGTGGAAAAGCATATTGATCCTGGCTTCGTGTACCACACTCTCATGTCTCAAGTAGTTGGTCTCCTAATTCTCGATCTGGCGGACCGAGCCATTCTACCTTTTGACATGTCGGCATACGGCGAGAATCTCGAAAGCTGGGTCAACGATCTCGAGAAATGGACCGGCGAGCAGACCAGCAAGCGAGACGGCGAGTCTGCCGAGACCAAGTCGAGTAGCGTTTCCTTTCAGGAAATGAAGGACGCCGTGCAGCTCGTGAAGCAAAACGCTGCGAAATTCGAAAGGTGGGAAATGGACTGGGACCGTGTCGTCCTCGCCAACGGCGGTTGGGAAGCCAACGACATTGGCGCCGACCGACTCGAGTATAATAACAAGATGGCATTCTTCGAAACAGCATTACTCGATCTAGAATTAGGTGGTGGTGTAAGTCCCTCTATCCGCGTCTCGGCGAAACCGACTGCAGATGAAACTAACTTTTTTTTTCTTTCTCACAGGTACCCAATCGTACACAGTTTAAGCACGTCGTCTTCGGCCCGCAGCTGTGGTCAGGATACGACGAGGCCTTCTTCCCTGCTATCCGCGACACAGTGGAAACGGGAGACTGGAATTCAGCACAGAGGCTTGTTGCCAAGACGGCAGCCATTATTCGCAAAGCGGCCACCGTATTAGAGATGCGACCCCAGTGAGGGGATGAATATGTATGATTTGATGGTCAAGATCAGCACCGAAGCACCTTCTGCTCGGTCCTGGCGCTTCACGCGCACACTCTGAGGCGACCCTGCCTTTTCTTCTTGTTTCAAATTCTCTCCCTCGACCATATTTTTTTGTCATTTTTCCTCCAACCTTTTATCTGGTTCAGGTTTGCGTGGCTACACGTGTGTATAGGAGGCATTGCACGGAGTTTGGATTGCACGTGGGCGCTGTGCTTTGGGTATACAGCGGGACGCCCGAAGCCATGTTTTCCTCCATTGCGAGGATTACGGAACGGCTTTTTTTGTTTTGTTTTTTTGCCTTGTACCGTCTTCTATAAGTAATGATAAAATGGATGGGAAGTCAATATGACTTGCGAAGTTTTGTGAGATTTGATAGACGAGCAAAGTGAAACTTGGCAGCGCTCCAAAGTGAAAAATGAGAAAGAGTTCTCTGTTTAACCATGCCGGTCTAGGTGAATAAATAAACAAAGATGATAAAAAAATATTGCAGTGCTAAAAATCATGAGGCAAGTAACGTCGTGCATGTCCGTGTCCGTATCCTTCATCCATTTTTGCTCTGCCGGCAGTGTCCCATGGTGCCATTTTTCTCCCTTCTTCATCCCATCATGGTCATCGTCGGCCGGCTCAGCCCAAATGTTACATACTCCTCTACTTGGACTCCTCGGCCTTGCCAAAGTCGGCCACGGAGACCAGGCGGCCCACGACCTCGTACTTTTCCAGGAAGCGGTCCTCCCAGCCCTGGAGGGCCTCAAACTGATCGGCGTCGAGGCCCTCGAGCTTGTCGAGGGGCCCGTCGAGGTCCTTTGTTAGCATGTCCTCGTCGAAGCTGCCGCAGGCCAGGCCGCGGGTGGCGTCGCGACCGGCAAAGTTGGCGTAGGGCCCGCCGGGGCCGTAAAAGTTGCGGCCGCGGGTGACGTCAAAAACACGGCCGCGGACGGCCAGGTACACGGGGGAGTTGTTCTCGCCCGAGAAGGGCAGCAGCGTGTGCGGGGTGTATGTGCGGAAGACGGTGGCGGCGGGCTGGGGCGGGAGCTGGGGCGGTGGCGACGGGCGGAGGAGTGCGTAGAACGTGTAGACGACGGCGCAGATGAGGATGATGTTGAGGGGGGAGAAGAAGGAGGAGCTGGGTGCTTGGTTAGCCAGAGGTTTTTACGCATGACAGGATGGAAGGGGAGGGGGAGAGAGGGAGAGAGACAGAACGTACGTAGTGAGCTCCTTGGCGGCTCGGTCGGCCATTTGCTGCTCGACGTGGTCCATGGCTTCAGAAGTTTGCGATGTCAATGCCTACGTTGATGTTTCGGGATTGCGGCTCTGTCTTAAAAGGTGCAAAAGGGTAAAGAAGAAGGCGAAAGAAGCG
>KV875243.1:626361-676725 GCA_001879505.1 Calonectria pseudoreteaudii | reverse complement strand
GGGGAAGGTATCCCTGGTTTTGAATGTGTGAGGTTTGAATCCGCCCGTTGTAATGTAATGTAGTCTCTATGTATCTAGCAGAGCATGTCGCAAATCCTCCGATGACACCGAGCGCCCCAGGCCCTGGCTTTAGTTGTCGGGTGGTTTTCCCCACCTCGGTGATGTGCCCCATGTGTCGCAAGCACACGGGTTCCGACAAGCCGCCATTGAAAATGATGGTAATGATGAGCCAATTCTAATTTTAAAATATGGGCATTCGGAACGACTAAATTTGTCCTTTATTCCGAACTGCAAAACTCCATATATTTCCAGCTCATAATCACCTTCGTCCCCAACCCCCAACCCCACGTCCCCCCCTCCCCGCCCGTACCGTCCCGTCCTCACTCACCTCAGAGTTTCGACCAGTTTCTATCGAAATCCACTTGCACGCACCGCCCAACAAACTCAACTATGTGCTGAATCACGGGCTGGCTAATCACATATGCCGACCTCTGCATAATGCTACTTACCATGCGACCGAGTTGCGCTCGGCACCCTCGGTCGGAAGTGCGAACCTATTCCCTGCCGGATTCGGCCTATCTGCCGGCTTTGCCCACGCGGCAATTCCGTCATAAAGTGGTGCGCTTCGCATTGATCAACATCGGTGAGTTAATTGAAGGCGCGAGGCCTCGCAATCGCAATCGCATTCCCCGGGAATTGCGCAGACCAGTTTTCTCAACTTACTTCCATCGTCTCGAAAAAAAAAATCCTTGCGCTTGAGTTAGCATCGTAATCCCGGCACTTGGGCCCATTATCAATCAATCGTATTCGTGTGCCATGTGCCGAACCCAATCAGGCCCTGGTAAATCCCAAGCATCATACCACAGCCGATTTTGTTGGAAGAGCAAAGAAACGATGCTGTGCTGGGTGTTGTTTTTTTTTTCTTGGGTCAAATACAACAAACCTTTGTTTTCGTGGTCTACCAACTTCTTTTACACCTGCAGTAGGGCGTAAGGTATAAAATCTTCCGTGACTTGCTGAAATTTGTATTTGTTTTTATATATTTTATTTTTTTTGTCAAGTTCGGGACCAAAATGTTCCTTCTTTTGACTTAACTACGGGGTCAATTGGCTCCTGTTTTCGTAAGTTTGCGTAACAACTCTCTGCGATCCAGCATAAAAGCTCGATTATTGCCTGAAACACGGTAAAGCTTTTGTATCAGGATCTTAGGAAACGACCAGTTCAATTTATTAGCAATGTATGTCCTGAAACTGGAAGGATCATTAGTTAGACATTTTATTGCGACTTCAGATCTTGCTATTAAAAAAATAGCTAAATGAGCGTATGTTACGGTCTCTTGCAAGACTAAAGAATATTATAACCAATAGTGATGCGTATGAAATACCTATGGCGACTGGCGGCCTCGGTATTAGGAGGGGCATCGCCATTGTAAATGATTGCTCGTTTCATTTTAACCAAAAGAGGTATGATGATTGTGTGTTTGAATGCACAAGTCTTGGAAGGAAAGACACGGTTTCATTTCATTGTGTTAGAGTAAGCTTTAAAGAGTTTTCCGATAGGGTCCAGCGACCATGGTGGTCGTTGCACCATAGGATTGAAAAGCATGTATCTAGGCAGCCGCCTCCACATCAAGTACAAGTGCTAGGACGCCAACGAGAACGAATACAGTCTGTGGACGGTCCAAGCGGGCGACGAATCCTGCGTTTTCGCCCACAACCAGCGCGCTCAGTTCGCACTTAAGTATTATCAGCTGCATTTCCTGCCGAACAAAGAATACTTCGTCGTGTTGCTAACTCGCGACAAGATCCCAGTCAGTTGGTGCAAGTGCATATCGCTAACTAGCCGACTTCGACGCCACCCCATCAGGTCCTAATTCTTAGTGGCCGCAATGCAGACGTTCAAAACAGGGACGCATTGCCGTTTCCAGACGGCAGGAACTTCACTGCACAAACGCGCGACTAATTTAGCCCCTGGCTTCCTGGTTAGAGCTAACAAGGCTTCAAACACGGCATTCTCAGTGAGTCAACGGCGAAGACACTGCCTCAGCCACGCTAGCCACCAGGCAGCCGGTCACCCCCACAAGGCGGACTGGCCAGCCACCACCTCCGGCAAGCAAGTATATAGATGCATGTCCTCGTTGGATCAAATTCAACCAAAATCGCGAGCCTCAAATATTCAGCAAACAAAAATGGCAGAAGCATCCTCCCCCGGTCCGCTCTACTTTTGGCGCGAGACAGATACCGAGACGGGATGGTTGTCACAGTGGTATGACTGTCCATTCAAAGATGACAAGGATCCGAGCAAAACCTACAAGACGGCCGAGCAGTAAGTCGGAATCCGGGTGTAAACGAGGCTTCTGCTAAGTTCCATACTTATCCAAGCCTTCCAGCTACATGATGCATCACAAGGCACTCCTCTTCAATGACCCCGACGTCGCCCTCCAAGTTCTAAAGGCAGGCCACCCACGCCAGGTCAAAGCCCTCGGCCGAAAAGTCAAAAACTTTGACGAGGCAAAGTGGGAGGCTCACCGTCGTGAAATTGTTCGCAGGGGCAATATCCTCAAGTTCACCAACGCCGTGTCCGAGGTGGGCTATTGCAAAAGCACAAAGCCCCAGGGCAAGCAACCCAAGCGCAAAGCCCATCCCATTGAGGGGTCGCTAAAGGGGATGCTGCTGGCGACTGGTGATCGAGAGATTGTCGAGGCAAGCCCGTATGACTCGATATGGGGGATTGGCTTCACAGAGGCGAACGCGGAAGTGGCAAGGGAGTCCTGGGGTTTGAACTTGTTGGGTCTGGAGCTGATGGAGGTGAGAAAGATTCTACGAGAGCGGTATGAGACTGAGGAAAAGCCCGAAAACTCTTCAAAGGACAGTGAGCCAGTGCCAAAGAAGAAAAAGCTTGAAAAGGCCGAAGAAAAGTCCGAGAGCGATGAGGTAAAGGAAGAGGATAACCAGACAGCTGGCGATGGACAGTGATCCAAGCAAGCAGTAATGAGAAATGCACAATCACCCTTTCATTCTTGGCAGTATAAAATTGACCATAATTCATAAGTGGGCAGGATTTATTAGCTAGTTGCAGAATGCAATTATTGTCGGACTCATAGGGTTCGTCGAGCAATAGTTCAATCCGTTATTTAGCTTACTCGAGCAGTATATTTTGCGCTCCAACATATGCATTTGCTAGTAATATGTGCTCCGTCAAATACAGATTGGCCTCAGGCGACCCCGCGTTAAATCAAAGGCACCCTGGTCAAGATGCGGCGCGGCTGACTTCAGCCGGTGATTTAACCTTCAGATAGACCTGCTCACAGACAAGATAAGGCCTACATGGTTGCCATGATAGGCGGCTCGCACAACTTATCGGATCCAAGTTGACAAGGACCGCAAGAGACAATGTATCTCTCAGGCGCAGGGTCCGCAGTGGCCGCAGTGGTCCAGTTTATCGACTTCGGCACTCGTCTGCTCGCGACAGGCGCCCAGATATACAAGTCCCCAACTGGACAGTCAGCGGCGGAAGTGGAAGTGTCTACGGTTCTAGACGATTTATCGTTCGTGGCGAAACATGCTCAGAGGGAACTGGGCGATGGGTCATCAGACGTTCAAACCGAGGTCGATCAGCGGATATCTGACCTCTGCACTGAAATCAGCAACATTGAACAGGAGTTTCGCGGCGCGATAGTTTCATTGGATACGTCTAAATCTCCTGGCACGAAAAAAGACAAAATTTATACGATCCAGCGTGCACTAGGAGGCGTTTGGGGACAGTGGAAAACCGACAGCATGCGCCGGCGCCTCACCAGCCTGAGAACTCGGGTACTGACATTTACTGTTTTCCAACTTTGGTGCGGGAGGGGCCTTTTGACTGTGATATATGATTTAAGCTGACCAAGCCATGCAGGGAGCACTCAAAGGAGAGCCAGCAGCGAGAGAACAGATTCGACCAGCTGCTTGAGGAAATGATGGGCACACTGCAGCGGCTCGAGAGCAACATGAATGCGCATACTCAATATCTCAAGAGCTCAAATAGTCACGGCGAAACCCCCACGTATTCTTTCACTCCAGTAGGCGAGAGCCTCCCTGGACGGTTCATTGCGGTTTTGAACGAACAAGAAGAACCCTCCAAAACCTGGTCGATCTATGCCAAACTGGTAGAACACTTTTGGAGCAGGGACTGGAACCCAAATCCTTCCGGGCCCGCTCACCCAACAGAAGGCAATCTTGATCCAAGTGTAGACGTGGCTAGGCGCAGGGCCATTGTAAAAACCCTTACTTTTGACCAGATAGACGTTCGAGGCGAAGCCATACCAGAAGCCTTCCGGCAAACGTTTGAGTGGGTTTTCCTTGCGGATTCCGCGCGGAAGGAAGAAGGAGTTTCGTGGTCCAGTTTCCCCAGCTGGCTTCAGGCAGATACACACCAGCCGTACTGGATCACTGGGAAACCCGGGTCAGGAAAGTCGACCCTAGTCAAATTCATCCTGCAGCAGAGCGAGCTGCGCGCCAACCTCCACCATTGGGCTCAGGACGTTCCATTAGTCGTCGCCAGCTACTATGCCTGGATCGCCGGCACGGATTTGCAAAAATCCTGCGAAGGACTGCTAAGAACGATTCTGTGCCAGTGTCTCTTGAACAGCGATGTCGCTGTATCGGCAGTGGCCCCCAGGCGCTGGGCGTTGCTGACAACGCTGCGGCACGCGCAGGCACAGCAGCCTCCATGGCCCATATGGGAGCTGGAGGAGTCCCTAGATTTACTGCTTTCTGAGTGCAAGGATAGGATACGGATGGCAGTCTTCATTGACGGGTTGGACGAGTTTGACTCGGCCCCAATACAGGTCCTCGACCTCATCAGCCGCCTATCCAGCCGGCCGGGAATCAAAATATGCGTGGCCAGTCGAGAGTGGACCGAGTTCAGCGACGCATTCTACAAGAACCCAATGCTCCGCATGCAGGAGCTGACGAAGCCTGACATGGCACACTTCTCAAGCGAGCAGTTTGGCAGCAGCCGAGCGTTCAACGAGTTCGCCAAGATATTTCCAAAGGAATCGACAGCCCTGGTCAACGACACCGTAACAAAGGCCCAGGGAGTGTTTCTCTGGCTGTCTATCGTGACGGGGACCCTTATTCAAGCCCTTGCAGATGGCGAAGGGCTCCCGCATCTCCATAGCATAATGGACAGCCTCCCAAGCGACATTGAAGCCTTGTACTCGGCCATCTGGTCCAGGATCGAGGCCAAGCAGCTACCCCGATCTGTATCTCTCATAACAACTTTGCGAATATGTGATGGTCCCCTACACTACCTGACGCTGTGGCTAGCTGAGGACGTGGAGCTCCTCAAAGTCGAGCCGTCGCTACTGTCAGCAGAAGCTCTATCCGGTATTGAGGACACCATCCGGCGTCGCCTTGCCAAGCGGACCATGGGGATACTAGAGCTTCTCCAGAATGGCTCGGTGGACTATCTTCACAGAACGGCAAGGGACTGGGCCGTCAAAAACGACGCTCGTTTGGGCGCACCGCCCCGGAATTTTGACCCCCATCTTTTTCTTCTAAAGGGGGAAGCACCGAGATTCAACGGAGCAGCAACTGGCAGTCGAACCATGATGGACTTTCTTCATAAACTGTTCAAATACGCCTCCCTAGTCACCGATACCCGCGATAACAACCGCAAGGTGATTGCAGTCCTCGATTGGCTGGAAAGCTGTCTGAAGGGCCATCGCTATCTTGTCACCAAGGAGGACAAGCCCGGGGGCCGGAGCTGGGTGCTGTTCCAGGAAGACAGCCACTACAACACGATTCCTGGGCTAGCAGCCCGATACGCCATCCTGCCATACCTGAAGGGCATATCCAAAGACGGCTGCCTCAGCCGCCTGACGCTGTCTCCAACCTGCATGTCTCTTCTTGAGAATGCTATCTTCGAGGGCAGCCACCACGGTCTTCGAGTTCAGGGCGTTCCCCCCAAGCGCAGGCGAGCGACGATTGCCTACCTATTGAGCCAGGGTGCGTCTCCGGATGAGAAAACGGTGGCTGCTGTGGGGACCTTGCTGAGCAATGTAGCACAGAACAGCGCAACGCGTGACGATTGGAGATATTGGAACGAGGTCGAATCGCTGCTGCAAACGAGGCAAACCCGACTTCGGCAGCTGAAAGCCAAGGTTGGGAGATTGTTTGGGTGCTAGACCGGCAGCGGCTTGCTCTATGGGTGAAGTGAATCCAACATCAGGTGCACAACGCTTTCGGTGTGGCCAACGCAAAAAAAAAAAAAAAAAAAAAAAAAAAAAAAAAACACATACACACACACACACACATACGTACACATACACACCCAATTGGTTGTTTAAGCAGGTAATTTGTAGCCAATATTGACCATATTTGATTGTCGTGTGAATTAGGGAATATGTTCCCCAGTTGAGTGTCTATTTCTTTTCGTGAAGGGCATAAACATTCCCATCTCTTCTGCCACCCATCATCTTCCACATGATAAAATCGTACAAAAAAGGCCTCGATCCTTCGAAGCAAGCAGAGCGGCGTGTGATTTTCCCCATAGTGATATGCAGCCCAATATCCCCGACTCCTCCCAAACGGCTTATTTTCTTTTTCTTTCATGTCCGGAACCCCTGGTATCTTCCACATGATGATGGCACATACTATACATTTATTAACACAAGTTGAGTCGGCCCTGCCGAAGGTCGGCCATGCTTCATCATCTCTTTTTTTTCCTTCTTCTTTATATCCAACTTTTCTTTCTGGCATCAAGCGTGCAGAGCGCTCGGTTTTAGTACCAGTCTCGACCGCTCTTCTGCATCTCAATTAGACGCCATCCCCGGGTCTCGGGGTTGTTGACATCCTCAGGTACTCGGGTGATACCGATGGCGTACGTCACCAGCTGCACCTTGTCTTCCATGCCGGCAGCAAGCTGGTTGGTCTTGGCGTTGCGGTAGACGTGGACCTCCTGGGTTCGGCAGGTGATGATGAAGACGGGCACCTCACCGGGGTCAAGGATACGGGCCCGGAGAATGTCAACGTTCCTGATGTCCAGGATGCGACCGTCCGACTTCATGCCGGCTTGCAGGTACTGCTTGGTCAGGGCCTCGTAGACAGAAAACTGGGCAGCAGACAACCACAGCTTCAGAGTCTCAGTCTCACCCTTGACGTAAGCATCCAGGACCTCGGGGAGGATGTACTCTCGGAGTTCCTGGAGGAAAGGTTCGACCTGGAAAGATGGGTCCATCGATCGGAACTTCTTGATGACCACTGCCGTCTCGTTCTCGGCAAAGAATCCACCAATCTTGTCGGTGATGCTTCGGGCCGTGGAAATGAGAGGGTTCTCTGACTCCTCATACTTGTCCTTCATGCTGAAAATGCCCTGGACAACCTTGCTAGAATCGCGGAAATCTCTCCACGCCTCCTTCCAGGCGGCATCTTTGTGTAGAGTGACATTGGTGCCGGCGCTGTTACAAGTTAGGCTCGGTCTCAATCAAAATGCGATGGTCAAAACTCACTTGGGGTCTTCCTCCATGACCTGGCCACCAGCAGGGCGTTGCTTCTCAAGAGCCTCTCGTCGTCTACGGCGCTCCTCCTTCTCAACCCAGCCACCGTATCGCGAAGAGCTGCCATCGTCAATGACGTCCTTGACGTTCTTGTAGGCCTCGGTCTCTCGGATGGGAGCAGTGGCTTTGTCCATAGCATCACCAGTAGCGTTGGCGGCCTTGCGCACGCCCTTCATGACAGGGGTTTCCCAGGTCCAGGCCGCACCCTTGCCAATGGCTCCAGCAGTGGTCTTTACAGCACCTCCAACGGTGTCAGAGATGGCGCCAGTCGACTTTTCGTAGGCTTCGCGAGCACGTCGCACAGATTCACTTTCGGAAAACTGGTGTGCAGCGGCGCCAATCTGCTTGGTCGACTCGTTCCACTCTTGAGACTTCTGGAATTCGGTGTTCATAGTCTCCATGAACACTTGCCAGGGGGTCTTGTCACCGTGTGGAGGGGGAGGGGGGGCATCCTCCTTCTTCCCCTCCTTGCCCTCTTCGCCCTCCTCTTTACCCTCCTCTTTGCCATCCTTTTCGGCATTTTCGCCTTCCTCACTCTTCTTGGCCTGCTCTTCCTCAGGCTTGCCCTCGGTTTCGCCGTCGGTTGTCTTCTTGTCCTTGGCCTCAGCAGCTTGCTCCGTCTTGGGCTTCTCTTGTGATAGCTGGCTGGACTGGTGGAAGAGGCGAGACTGAGAGGAGGTGGGGTTGAGGCGAAGCTCGGAGGGGAGGAACTGAGGCCTCAATGGCGAGCGGATTGCGCCCGACATAATTGAGCCCTGCGATCGGGCGCCATCCCGGGAGGCGTTCTGGGAGAGCTGAGATGCTAATCGGCGGTACGAGGGGGTTTTGCCGGCGGTATTGAGGTGGACGGAGGCCCGAGAGAGGGCACTCTCGGTGTGCGCCGCTCTTCTCGCAAGGGAATTCATGATTGCAACAACTCTGGAAGCCCTCCACAGGACCGATTGATCGTGGATTCAAGGGCGATGGGGGAAAAAACCGTAGTGGAATTTGATGGAATCCGCGGGAGGAAATTTTGTTGCGATCTCGGTTGACTACGGAAAGCAAGGCGGCGAACCGGCAAAGCTTCGGCAGAAGCGTCTGGCGCCGAAGCTCCAAACCGCCTATGCAAAAATTATGATCCCAGAAACCCTCCAAGGAAGCAAATTCACATTGATGATGCCAACAAGATGAGCCGAGCATTGTCAAGCCGTCTCGCGGCTCAATCGGTCTTCAGAGCCCCTCAGGCAGCCACCAGTGCGCTGAGATGCCCCTTCCAGGCGGCTCGGCCGCTCTCGCACACCAGCGCTCGCTGCGCTGATGATCTTCCTCCTCCTCCCCCGCGGGCGCCCCGAAAGCGAATTGCCAGGCCCAGCTCTGCCTCGCTTCTCGAGAATATCTATGGCAGCGCCCAGCCGAATTCTGCTGCCCAGCCTACTCCCAGCAGCGCCATGTCGAGCCTTTCCCAGAGCCTCGTCTTCAAGACACTCAGCAAGTCCAACGCCGATGTGGGTTCATCCACCGACATGCCTCGATTTGTGCAAGCCAAGGAGGACGACCTGGAGCCATTCCACTTTCACATCTACTCGACCAAGCACAACACCCACATCACATGCACCAAGCCCAATCGCGAGCCCATTATCTCCCTGTCCGCGGGCAATATTGGTTTTCGCAAATCCCGACGAGGCTCATACGATTCCGCCTACTCCCTCACCAAGTACGTCTTGGAGCGATTGATTCATACCGGATGGCCCATGAAGATTTCACGATTGGAAGTTGTAGTGAGGGGCTTCGGCCAGGGCAGAGAGGCAGCTCTGAAGGTGTTGATGAGCCCGGAGGGCAAGATCCTCCGTGATAAGATTGTCCGTGTGGCCGACTCCACGAGAATCAAGTTCGGAGGAACCAGAAGCGAGAAGCCCAGACGTCTGTAGGCTAGGCTCAAGAACACCGTGTGGAATGATTGAAAGATAGAAATCCAATGTACCATATTCTTTATGAAATGTACCATACAAATAAAACTACTATGCAAATAAAACTCAACAACCCGTTTGCCTAAGTGTACTTGAAAGAATGACTTGCTCCGTAAAGAGAGAACCCGTGGTATCGTGCCGACCAATTTGACAAAAAAAAAAAGAAGATAAAAAGGAGCACCGGCTCCATAGCCTCCAAAACGCCATGGAGACAGTGATATCTCCGAATGAATGATGCAAAACAAAACAAAATGCCAGCCTAAAAAAAAAACTTACCTGATCGGGGCTCTCTCGGCGAGTGGGAGTTTGCGTCCGGCCGCATCCCTCAGAGCCTGCTTCCCTTTACCGTTACCTCCTCCTCTCCTCTCCTCCTCACTATCCCAGCCGTCATCAGCTCCGTCACGGCTATTGATGAGCAAGTGATGGCTGTCTGAGTGGTCAAGCATGTGGGTTCGTTCGTCCAAATCGTCGTAGTCGCCGAGCAGCTCGCCATCGGCACCATCGTATTCGGGAGGATTAATCCAGTCTCGCGGAACCACGCAGGGGAATGCAACCCCGATGCTGGCAGCGCGATTAAGCCAGGCTGGACCGGGCTGGCCGGTCAACTTCATGCAAAGGTACGAGGTGAAGTGATTGCAGTTCTTTGTGAGGAGATTGTATGAAGTGCCTAAGAACTCCTCCGAGGCAGCTCTGAGGGTAGCTTCTATCTCCGCGTCGGTCGCGATGGTGAAGCCGTGCAAGATCTCACAGCGAAAGGTGCCGCCGGGCGGTTCGGTCATGGGCTTGGTCCAGTAGACGCCTGTTACGCCGCGATTGTCGTGGCCGCCGTAAGCATACTCTTTGCCGTTGATGACGACGCCGGAGTGGAGGAGGGAGGCTCCGACAGTCCATAAGACTGAGGAAAGTCGGCCAGGCTGCCAATTCCATCCAAGTCAGCTACAGGTCCAGGCTCAATATGAGGAAGGAGAGGGTGGCGATGCACCTCATGGCCGGAGATTACGTACAGGGAGCAGATCATAGACATGAATGGTGATTTCGGTTTTTTGCAGAGACAGGGTCGACCTGTGTCTGCTGACAGACGAGCTGGTGCTCTTCCGCGGCATGATTGCAGACCCGAAATCGGTCGATGCCAGAAAATGATATGCGACTGTGCGACGTCGGTGTCTCAGCAAAGGATGCTGACGGTCGTGAGGGCGCTTGGAGCCTACGAAGCGGGGCCGCGAAGTTGGAGATAAAAAAGCTTGGCCGTCAAGTCGGGTCGGGTCAGGTCAGTTCAGCGGGATATCATTACAGCGCCGAAGGTCGGGAGAGCGGCGTGTGATGGACAAAGAAGATCAAGGGAGGGACAGAAGTGTGCAGGAGTACAATGTGCGGAGAGGCTGCCGTTGTGCCTGGTTCAAAACATGCGCCTCAACGCCTCGTCTTTGCTTGCTTCACGTCCGTCTCGGACTAACCTTGCTATCACTTGATGCGTGCGCGTGCGTGTAATGCTCTCCATGCCAGCGAAACCTAACTAGCACGCACATCTGACACTGACAGGCCAGCCCCCGGTGCGTCAGCCAATGACGTGTGTGTCGTTCATGCCACCGGACTATCTGCATTCTCCGCCCCGTGCCGTAAATTAGTTAGGCCGCCACACCAGCCCCAACCTCGCCAAACTGCCAAGGTGGGGGGGTATCAAATTCTCATTTCGTCTCTCTTTTCTCCTCAAGCTTCCCCCGTTAAAAACTGAGAAAATTCTTCTCTTTCTTCTCTCTTCCTTTTTCTTCGGCGCAGCTCCTGACACGAGGCCGTCCGAGGCGCATTGAGGTTGGCAACAGCCAACCACGCCTTCATAACGAAGCTCCCCAGCTTTTGTTCCTTCTTTTTCGCTTCTTCCTCCCCTCACTTTTCACCCCGCGCAGCAAGCTCTGTCGCTTTTGGACTTGTTCCATCTCCCTCGCGCCTAGTTGTCTACGTCCCTCGTCGCGGCTACGCAAAGAGAAGAACCAAGATGGCTCCCAAGAAAGCTGCTGTTGAGGAGAAGATCCCACTGGGCAGGCCCGGTAACAACTTGAAGAGTGGTATTGTACGACTTCGTTGCCCTTGAACCATCGTGTGCGTCTTGCTAATCGCTCACAGGTTGGTCTGGCCAACGTCGGCAAATCTACCCTCTTCCAGGCCATTACCAAGTCCGACCTTGGTAACCCAGCTGTATGAAGCCCCCTCGCCGCCTCGCCGCCCTAGATTCGGGGTGCTGACAGCTTCCAAGAACTTCCCCTATGCCACCATCGACCCTGAAGAAGCCCGCGTCATCGTCCCCGATGAGCGCTTCGACTGGCTAGTTGACAAGTACAAGCCTAAGTCTGTCGTCCCGGCCAACTTGACCATCTACGACATTGCTGGTCTGACCCGTGGTTCTTCCACTGGTGCTGGTCTCGGTAACGCTTTCTTGTCGCACATTCGTGCTGTCGATGCCATTTTCCAGGTCGTCCGATGCTTCGATGATGCTGAGATCATTCACATTGAGGGTGATGTCAACCCCACTCGTGATCTCGACATCATCAGCGAGGAGCTCCGACTGAAGGATATCGAGTTCGTTGAGAAGGCTCTTGAAAACCAAAAGAAGAAGACTCGAATGGGTGGTCAGAGTCTAGAGCTCAAGAAGGCTCGCCAAGAACAGGAAACGATTGAAAAGATCTTGGCCTGGCTCAACGATGGCAAGGACATCCGAAAGGGTACTTGGACTCCCAAGGAGGTAAGCTATTCTTTTCTTTTCTTTTTCACATAGCTCTTCAATGAATGCTTTACATGATGACAAAAGGCCGATCGGCCTGAATCTTAACCCAGCTCGTCGAATGTCTCACCTAATACAACGCTTAGAGACATCATGAGAAAAAAACCCTACTCTGATAGCATCACACTTTTCACACTCATTTATTTTGATCGATGGAGTTAGAGCATACGCTAACTTACTTTCAAAGATCGAGGTCATCAACCCTTTGATGCTCCTCACTGCCAAGCCTGTTGTCTACCTCGTCAACCTGTCTGAGAAGGATTTCATTCGAAAGAAGAACAAGTACCTTCCCAAGGTTGCCGAGTGGATGAAAGAGCACGCCCAAGGTGATCCTCTCATCCCTCTCTCCGTCGCCTACGAGTCTCGTCTCACTCAGTTCGAGACCGAGGCTGAAGCCAAGGAGGAGCAAAAGAATGTGGGCGCCGACTCGGTCCTGCCCAAGTGCATCCTCCAGATGCGCAAGACGCTACAGCTTGGTAGTTTCTTCACTGTCGGCCCTGACGAGGTTCGACAGTGGACCATCCGTGTTGGTACCAAGGCACCCCAAGCCGCTGGTGTCATTCACACCGACTTCGAAAAGACCTTCATTCAGGCTCTCGTTTTCAACTACAATACACTGAAGGAGCTCGGTGATGAGTCCGAGGTCAAGGGCAAGGGCAAGGTCATGACAAAGGGCAAGGAATACGTCGTCGAGGATGGCGATATTCTACACATCAAGGCCGGTGCCGCCAAGGGCTAGAGAGTAAATCTCACAAGCACCGAAGCCATAGTATAGTCTATAGATGAAAATTGTAAAATGCGACGATGTGATGATGTCAACACGTCAGTAACGTCAACTTTTGTGCCACCGTATACTTCAGTGAATTATAATGCAGTGATCCAATTCCAGGTAAGATAGACATCCAAACTCAGCCTGCGGTTAAATTTGAGTAGCCTTATCGCCAGTTGTATGGTCCAAAAGTGATGGTGCCATGAGACTTGAACATTTGAAATCTTGGCTCACAATGCTGCCCCGATCGAATTGTGACGAGAAAATCACTACAAATTGCCTGGCCTAAATGGATCAAATAACATTGAAATGCGTTTCGGTTAGTGATGCCAGTCTTATGACCAACTTGACTCGACCTGAGACGTAGTTTATCAGTCAAACTCGATCAAGTCCACATTACACAGGAGAGTTCATGAATTTATAAAAAGTTTTCAAGTGTTTATTCGGCTTCGCTGCCAGCTATCTTTTTTTTGATCCGTTTCTCGCTTTTCAGTTTGCCATTAATAGAAGAGAATTATTGTAAAATGAGGTAGAAAAAACAAATGCAAGTCATTGAATGTATTGTCATCATCGTGTCCTTTTTCAATATCCCATCTCAAATCCATCAAGGACGAGAACCTATTGTCATATTGTCATCTTTATCTCTTTTTCCTCCTCTTTCTCATCAGATCGTGTCCATCGTCATAAAACGCCGACCAAAGTCTTCATGACATGATTGCTTGCATCAAAATCACTCGGACAAAGGAAAACTCGTTACCGAAACAAAGGCAGATAGATGGGAAAGCAATTAGATGCCGCCGTATCGAACACCTCGCTTGCCAAGCTCCTTGCGGCCGATGGCATCCTCGGGCCAGACCCAGCCGCGGCTGCGCTTGGCCTCACGCTTCTCAGCAAGCTGGGGCTGGGGCATCCAGGAATCGCGGGGCTGGGCCTTGCGGCGAGTACCCTCGGCGGGAGCGCCAATCTCGGCGCGCCAGGTAGCCTGTCCCATGGGAGTCTCATCGCCAGCCAGCTGGCAGAGACCCCAAAGGGCGAGGCAGGCAGTCAGGGGGGTCTCGGCGGGGTATGAAGAAGCATCGCCCTCGGGGGCAGCAGCAGCGAGCTGAATGGAGGTAACCTCGAGGTCGCCAAAGAAGGGGGTGTTCTCGGTGCCGTTGCGAACAAGAACAAGCTCGATCTCGGTGAGAATGAAGCCGTAGCGGCAGCTGTGCTCGCGCATGGCGTGGTGAATGGCGGCAAGGCCGCGGAGGTACTCAACACGCTTGATGTTACCCTCGACGCGCATACCAGTGTTGAAACGATCAAAGCTGCGGACGATGCCGACAACGCGGGCGGTGGGCTTGCCACCGAACATGGCAGCGGCAGTGGTGGACTCACCAGCTCCGTTGCCAACGAAAAGGAGGTCGTTGATGCCCTGGGTCTTGGGAGGGACGGACAGGTGCAGAGGTCGGGTGGAGGAGAGGGCCAGAGCCGAGTTGAGCTTGGGGAGATAGTAAGAGGCGTAGATGGAGTGGAGAGCGACCTCGGTCTCGGGGTGGCGGGAGGCGAAGCCCGGCTGGGGAAGAAGAGGAGCAGCAACCGGTGTGGTGAGGAGAGCGGTGGCACCGGGGAGAGACATGACCATGGCAGCGTTGAAAGAGTTCCAAGAGCGAATGTTTCGAACGTCCCACCAAAAGTGCTTAGTGTTGGGATCTCGGTGAGGGAACGAGATGGTGCGGACCAAAGAAGCAGCAGGGTTGGGCGCAGTGAGGAAGGTCAGGAGAGTAGTGCTGGGAGTGGGATCCGGGGTAGCAGCCATGCTCAGGGGCGAGGGGGCACGAGGGCTGTAGTTGTTGCAAGGCTGGAAGCCATACTCGGGCTGCTGCTGAGGAGTGGCTGCGGGAACATACGCGGGCATCTGGCGGTAGGTAGGGTAGCCATAGCGGTCGAGAGTGGTGGCATCAAGGCCGCAGCTGGAAGCACGGCGAGAGTGAGAAGGCGCAGAGCTCTCGCGGACAAAGGCAGCCGGGGAAGCAAGCAGAGATGAGGGCATCTCCTCGGGCTCACTGGAGAAGGACAGGTTGACGTTTGCGGGGGCAGCATGGTGAGACTGGTAGGGGAGAGAGTCTAGGGTGTAGCTGCGAGCATGACGAGAAGGCTTGGGAGCGGGAGGAGTGGTCATGCGGTAGTTGCAGGGAGTGGCATCAATGTTCTGGTCCTGAGAGCGAATCTTGGGGAGGAGGAGAGGTCCATGGTGGCGGACTGGAGGAGAAGCACGAGGAGGAGTGGTGAGGCGAGAGCAGAGTGAGTCTGCGGTGGACTCTGCGGTGGAAACAGCCGAGTAGACGGAGGCCTTAGAAGATGAGCGAGAGTGGCTTGAGATGTTGCCGGCAGCGTGGTTGTAAGCCATTTCGAGGATGGATTGATCAAAAGGCAATGAGCTCATGGCGGCAGGAGGAGGGCTGGGGCGCTCAATAGAGGCCGAGGGGAATGTGAAGTCAAAAGGCATGTCGACTGCCAGACTATACCGTTGCTGTTAGCCATTGCGGATTCAGGTTGAGAAGTTGGAAACATCTGAAGCACAACTTACGTAGACATATTGGCGGTAGTTGTGGGGAGTGGGGATGATATTAATTGTATGGGGTATGGGTGTGTCAAAGAGGGGTGGGGTGCAAGAGACCAGCTCTAGCAAAAGCAATAGTAGAGAACAATAAACTCGGGGGTGAACAGCTCTCAGTTGCTGTCTTTTGGTTGGCAAATGGCTGTGAAGCTCTGGAGGAGTTGCTGCAGATACTGTCGTCAAGGGCGAAATGCGAGTTGCTGTTGTTGTTGTTGTTGTTGTTGTTGTAGGAGGAGTAGTAGTAGGAGATGCGACGACTCGATGCCAGATCCAGTCTAATCAGGAGAAAGAATTCAATGCGTGTAGACAAAAAGAGACGGGTAACAATAAAGAAATCTCCTTGGGAAGGATGAGATGATTGGAAAAGGACAGGCTGCTGATGAACAACAAGAGAGGCCTGGGCCGGGGGTGCGAGAGGCCTTCTTCTTATCCTCCAAGGCGGCCCGGAAGGATTGGCCGCGGAGAGCCGCAAAGACGGGCTTCAAGACGGGTCGCTCAGCCCACCCGCAGGTCGGGACCCATGCAAGCCCGCATCGAGGAAGACGAGCTTGCCCGGGAAGACATTCTGAAACAAGGTTGAGCGAGCTCCGCGAGAGACGCGCCGGGCGCGCGCAGGAGCCCTTTCTCCACGCCCACGTCCACGTCGACCGTCTTTTTCGGACGCTTGCGCATCACGCATGTACGTACCCGCACGCGCGCGAAGCATCCATGCTCGTGGGTTGCAACTCTGTAAGTCGGTCTGCCGGTGGTGGGGTGGCCTAAAGGTGGAGAGGTCGTCCCTCCAAGGTGTGGAGTCTATTTTGGGTCGTGGGTGGTAGCGTCGAGCGGTCGGTGGTGTAAGTTGCGAGGTCCTAGCTTACGGCCCGCTGATTGGCCTTCGCGAAGGTCAACGCTTCTTGGCACGCGCACTGTCCTTGTAGGCGCGAAAGCACAGCAGGCGCCTCCCCAGTGCGCGAGCTCATGCTCCCCGCCCGCACGGTGCGGGTACCATCCCTGTCTATCCGCTCCCTGTCTGCCTGTCAAGCAGCTTTCTGGGCTTCAGCCGATTGATGCAGAAGGCTGGCCGCTGAATGGCCCGGCGCCAATGACTCATTTTTAGATACATTACGGCAATGCGCAAGTAGCGCTAGCAGGGGTGCGGGAGGGGGGTCCGGACCTGCTCGCCTGGGCTTGGTTTGGGGAAGCACGAGAAGAAATCTCGACACGCTTGTCCACCACCACCACGGTGAGCGTTGCTCGACCGACGACAGACGCGGTCGTTGGTCGTGTTGGTTTTCCTTCAAAAAGAGATTCGCGAACGACGTGAACCACCATCTTGGGTCCACGACGCGTTATTCCCATTCCCTATTCCCCATTCCACGCTATTGAGTTCTTTTTTTTTTTCAGGGTCAACACTATTCCCCCCCTCCCCTCGCTTCCTCTCCACTGTCTGCTTCACCTACTGCAACTGCACGCTGCGCTGCGCTGCACTACACTTGTCCATGTCGGCTCTGACCAGAATTAAGCGCCCGTCCACCTTTCTTTTTTTTTTTCTTTTTTTTCCCCTCGTGCACAGTACCAGTTCACAAGAATAGAAGCAGAAGGCCCCCCCCGCAAACGAGCAAATTAAAAGCCAGAGGACGCCAGGCAGAGCAACTGTGAAAGTGAACACAGACCAGGCTCTCCCCGACACCCCGGCCCCTGGCCCTGGCTTCTGGGTCGCGGCCGATACAACAGACCTAACCGCCGGGCGTCTAATGTCCTGTGGGCGCTTACAACGGCTACACAGCCCACTCAGCACGCAAATCAGACCGTAGAGAGCGCCCACGGCGTTGTAGGGTAGAGTGCGTTTAATTATATGAATGATATAATCTCCCGCCCGTGAGATCCGTCGCACCACTGCTCCGAAAACCTCAGCGGCTACGGAAATTGTTCTCGGCCCACCAGGCATCCGGTTTCTGCCCATTTGCACTTCATGGTCGTTTTTTCCCCTTCCCCGCCTCCTTCTCAATGCTTCTTTGTTTACATGGTCCCCTTGAACGGGAAAAAACGTTGATCATTTAATTTTTTTCATGGTGCACCGCCTCCCCCGTAGTGCTCATTCCCCTCTTTTTTTCTTTCTTTCTTCCCGTCAGTCTTCCAGCGCGAACTGCAACTGGCGCCTCCCCTGTTCCCGGGCTTCTGATTCGTCATCCAGCACGCGCCAGGATCATGGCGACGCGGGCCACGTCAAAGAAGAGGTGTCTGACCAATCGGCAGCGCGCAAGGCCTTCGGTCCAGTCTTGAACATCCGCGTCTCCACCATCGGCTCCACCTCCGCGTCGATGAGTCTTTGTGCCCGGAAACGACTGGCCCACGGCCTCTGTATGTTTCTCAGTTTGGCTTGTTTCCATCCGCCATGGGGAAGGGGGGACCCTTGCTGCTTCCCGGGGCCCCTGCCCGCTTGCACTACCTACGCATCGACTTGTGGTACCACCACATGCACCAAACCATTTTAGCTTGGGTCCACGCTCTGCTGGCAATGGATGACTTTCGTCAACGCTGTTCTGCTTCACGTATGCTCGTTTCGTTTCCGTTTCTGGCCCTCGTTTCACCTTGATCATCCAGGGTACCGACACCTCATTCACCTGTCCTAGCCTCAACATTTTTCTTCCTCCCCCCCCCTCACTTCCCCTTCCCACTGACTCACTCAAGCCACTCATGTCACCTCCATCTCGCTCGCTTCATGCTCACAACCTGTGGGGGGTTTGTCTCGTCTGCCTTTGACCTGGCCTGTCCCACCCATCCGAGTCTCCCACTGCCTCACATCCTAAAACACCCGCCCAAAGGCAAAGGTTGCTTCTCGTTCCGAAATCACCTTCGGAAAGCAACGTTGTACTTCTGAGGTGGTTTGTTTTAATCACACCGTTTCCTTCCAGCTCCATTGATGACGCAGTCTCTACTCTACTAGGTATAGTACAATTGTTTTATATAAGTGCGTTCGGTTCCGAATCCGTCCTGCCTCAGCATATCACCGCCCTGGTCAATTTGCCCGTTCATGGAAACCTGGACGTCATATTCAGCAGCAAATGTTTACTGGGTTTTTCCCCAGGTTGAAAGCTGCACAGTATCGGATGGCAGGCAAGGGGGCGGTTTCGTAGATCCACATTTGTCCAAGTGTTGTCCGAACCTATAGGTTTTCGCCTGCGCCACCATGTTTGCAACATGCACAGGGTAGGTGGAAAATCTAATGTCAGTGCGGAGCCTCTCTAAGTGTATGATGTCGTGGTCAAAATCCCGGAAGCTGTGAGAGGTGGAGCAGGACTGTGTGTGTGTGCATGTTCGAGCAGCTGAGGTTGCATGCTGCATGGGCTGCTGTCACTGCAGGAAAGAGAAGAGAAAAAAAAGGACCTGCATGCAACCTAGAATATTTGAGAGGTGTGAAAATCTGTTCTTGTTGGATAAGACATTTGAGAGAATCGGCGAAGCACGGACTCGGCAAAGAGAGAAGTTCGCCCAGGGTTCAACAAGACGTGGTGCTAGTCCATCTAAACCCTGGACACGGATGACTCTGTGCTAGTTGATCAACTGGATGCTGGTTGTGACTCTTCGACGCATTCCGGCTAGACTCGTTGATACGTGTTTTACCCGAACCATCCTTTTTGCCCCAACAGTCAAGCTAGATTGTCTCTCCTGATACTCATCATCTGCATCGCCACATCATCACCGCCGCAGGTAACGCAGCGCAGTCGCGCTATGTCAACCAACTTCTCCGCTGCACGGCAGCCTCCGAAGTTTCCCGCCGCCCCGGGGCTGCCCTGAATTACAGACACAAAAAAAGAAAAAAAAAAAGAAAGGAAAGAAAAGAAAACAAAAAAGAAGCTTCTATTTGCTTGTGGGCGCTAATCCCGCAAAAGTTAATTGTCGTCGTCAAAATGTCTCTATGAGAGGTGTCGTACCCTAGCCGAGGACTCCAGAAACCCACTCCCAGTCAAGAACAACCCAAAAAATTGTCGTCTAAAATCGATCATGGGACAAGGCAGGTCAAAGCCATCCAGCCTCGTCGCTCAATTATCAACTGTAAAACCTCACGGGCTCCAGGCGCTGTGACAAAATCCATGGGGTATCCATCCATCCATCCGTCCATTGGTCCACCATGCCCATGCCCATCCATGCCACCACACTAACCTCTGCAAGCCCAACCCCTTGGACCCGGATGACAAAACGGCCGCACGCAGATCAACAAGCGTCCGCCTCATCCATGCCCTCACCCTCACCCTCGCCCACGCCATCCCACGCCATCGCCGCACGACCTCGAGGCCCCCCCCAAGACGCGTCTGGTTCTGTGCCATACCACGCGTCTGCCTTGGTGTTGCAACTCGACTCTTGTCATCCCATGCTGCCTCTCTCAAATGGTTGCCCGTGTGTTCCACACGCTGCAACTAGTCTCCTAGTCACACAACCCCACCACTTCGCCCCGTCTCGTCCATCGCTGCCAGCTCCTCGGCAGTCACCTCCCTTCTTTTCGGTGACGGGGGGGCAGATGACTTGGCTTCGTTGCCTGTCTCGTCTGCCCCGCCCTCTTCCTTGGTTGTCCTGATTTTTCTCAGCGCTCGCATCATTCCATCTAGCTTCATCCGCTCCTGGACCACCATCCCCCGGGCGAATTCCCGGATGGCCCGGCGTCCCATCTTGTCATGCAACTCCTGCCACCCCGCAAGCTCGCCAGCCACCGTCTGCTGCGTGTAGCGAAGCTCTCTTGCTAAGTTCTCTGCCTCCTCACGCGATTTGCGCGCCCGCTCTTCCTTTTCATCCGACATCCGCTGTCTGGCATCGTCCAGGAGCCCTAGCGGCCATCTTGACTGGTTTCGGGTGTTGGAGTTGCGGTCTGCTTCCCGCTTCGCCGCTCTCATCTGGGATATAATGGATGGCGGGCGTGATAGTGATGCCAGGAGAGCCTGCACCGTTGATTGGAGAGCCAGGAACGTAGAGTGAAGGATCCCCTGTGCGTTCGACTGCGTTGGCATGATGGCCCTGACATACGCCTCAAATGCATCAATGTGCCCTGGAGGAAGAAACGGGAGTGTGGACACTGCTCTGTGGAGCAGCACCGATGAGTCGTACATGTCTGTTCGTCCCTGATCAGCGCCTTGATCCGATCGAAACAAGGTATTGTAGATGCTTACCTGCGACCACAAGGCCCAAGTTGTTGGCGCGTCTCGTGGCACTCTTAGTTGAGTAGTTGACGCTCCTAATCATTTCTTGGGCGTGGTTGACAAATTGCTCCACCTCTCTCACATCCTCTACCGGCTCGTACTCGTCTCTCACCTTTTCTGCCCGTGTCTCAGCTTTGAGAATTGTCCGCTGTTCCATCGTTTCAAGCTGGACTTCGGGCACCAAGAAGAATTCCCAGAGCATCTCATGCGACGCAAATGTGGGGTGCATGAGCATGACTTTCAAAAACCAATCAGTCCTGGTTTGCATGTCCCGTAGAATGGCCCGTGAAGGCTTGGACGGAATCTGGAACGGAGACCGCATATCTGTAAGCGAGGGGATCCATGAAGCTGGATTCTCTATGGCGAGAAGGTTTGGCAGGTGCTCAAAGTCGGAAAGTGATCGGCGACTGGTCGTGACAGTGTAGCTATCGTGGTCTGTTGGCGCTGCTGACTTGATGACAAGTCGCACCGTGGCGTCTTCAACAAAAAATGCGCGAACGACTCCAGTGATGCGCGAGTCTGGGCCAGGAGGCATGCTGAAGAGAGCAAGATCATCAATCTTGTTCCGCACATCGTCGTCTTTCGCTAGCTCGACCGCGGTGAGGCCTCGAATCTCCTTGGCTGCCACGTCTACTCGTGGATCTGCAAAAAGGGACCGGACCATATCATATCTGCCGTATTTGCTGGCCACCATCAGCGATGTAAATCTCTTATCGTTTGTCGCATTCACATCCACGTCGCAGAACTGCAAGATTTTCAATGCGAGTGTTGCATCATTAATGACGTGCAATAGGGTATTGCCTTTGCCGTCAACATGTTCATCGAGATGCAGGGGTAGCCTGTCGCCCTGGCATGTCATGGCCACATTCAAACCAGCTTCAACCATGCCGTGGTAGTTGCCGTGGTCATACGACCTGCAGAGAGCGAATAGGGGGGTCTGACCGTTCTTGTCCCTCTGCCGCCAAGGTAGGAGGCGCCCGATCTTGCCAATCAGGTCCGGTGCATGAAAGAGGTAGTGGCCTACACTGCGGCCCCATATATCCTGATACGCCAGATATCTTGCCAGTTGGGCATCTGTAGTGTTTGATACAATAAAGTCCAGGATGCCATCAATAAGCTCCGCATTGCCGAGCTGAATTGCGGCGCTTAGCAGCGTGACGTCTTCGGTGTTCATGTCCTCCAGAACGAGATGGGCGGGGAAATATTCTGGAAAAGAGAGAAGATATTTTAGGGATTCCACTCGGCCGTTTTGAATGGCCATCATGAGAACCGATTCCCCAAGAGAATTGTTGGTTTGTGCCAGCCTTTCCATGGAAATGTCGCCTTCTAGAGCGCTGCCGACAGTACCGACGCTTGTTGCATGTGAGTGAAGTGAAACTTCGGACATGTCTGATATGCTGCGAGTGTCCATTGCCACCTTCTTAATCCTCCGTATTGGGAGAGGGAAGTCGGGAATTTCCCCTTCGCTGTCCGCCTGAAAGGGAAACACATGGCTCAGGCCTGAACCGTGAGAAAATCGATCCGAAAGGCTGAATGATAGCGAAGACTTGGAGGATCTCCTCGAAGAACCGTTCTGTAAGGTTTTGGCAACCGATTCTCGACGGCTCGAAGTGGGCGATTCCGACAGGTCGTCCTCCTCCACTGCAGAGTCTGGTTCTATAATTTTCTTGAGATTTTCTAGGCTGTCCCCTTTGGCGGCCTCCCACAGCGCCTTGTTCCTTCGACTCGCTCGGCGAAGTCCCGCCGAATCGAGCACGAGGTAAGCCAAAACCGCCTCGAAGGTGCTGAGCGCATAGCCCAACTCTCCGCTGTCCACATCATCTATAAAAATGAAATTTCGTATGTAGATCAGGCGCGCTTGGAGCTGCTTAACTTGCGATCGAATTACCACGTAGAGGAGAAATGAAACAAGAGTGTCAGCGTTGACGGTCATGATCGGTTTTTCCGAACCAGAATCCGGTGACATCGCTTGCGACTTGGATGTGTCCGTTAGCTGCGATACGATTTTGATCGTGGAAAGTAACAGGTCCAGCATGACTTGAGGGCATATTGCGTTGGTGATCCTCTTGAATTCTTCGACTGCGGCAGTTAGTTGGATAATAAGATTGTGTTTGGCTTTAGATCCGCCATCAATTGCAATGCCCAGCTGGGAAATGTCCACATATTGCATCTTCTTAAGTTTGGCTTCGAGCTCCAGATCGTATGGTCGCTTGAGAGTGTTCAGCCTAGGCCAGAGAAGATGGTGAACATTTTCCGTCACATAGCGCTCAATCAACTTCTCCACCAGGGGCCCTGTTAAATCTGTTGTTGCACCTAGTAATGATAATTGTTGTTTGTCGACTCCTTGAAACAAATCAATGGCGGCGGTTACGGCGGTCTCGAGGGATGCTCTCATCACGTCTTCGTCGTCTTCGGCGTAAAAGTTTTCCGTCACTGGGAGGCCACCGGCGCTTGTATCTGGCCTTGCCGACAGACTGCTTGACCTAGCTCTCTTCATGGCGCTTGTGATGGGGCCGTCTGGCTCGGGGTCGGGAATGTGGTTGGCAGAGGGGGGCGGAGGCAGCGGCTTGTGAAAGACGTTTGTGAATTCGAGGAAGAGCTTCTCCAGACCGGGCTGCATTTGTCGTGCGATCATGGGGAAATTGTTCAAGAGGTCGTGGAAACTCTTGATATCCTTCTTCCGAGGGGCGGTGCTTTCGGTTGACTCGCCGTTTGGTAGTTGCTTTTGCTCGGCAATCCTGCGCTTCCGTACCCCAGGAACAAAAATGGCGGGTATGATCTTAATCTCCTCCCAGGTGCCCACCAGGGGCTTCGATATAAAATACAAGAGCCATTGTCGTGGTTCGAAGACGTCGGGATACCAGACAATGTCGTTCAGAATCTGGGCCTGAGCCAACGATTTGAAGCCTGGAGCCAAGGGACCGATTAGAGAGACAATGACAAGTGGTGCATTCTGTAAGAATTTGTACCTTTGTTGCTGTAGACAAACGCGTCCTTGATCACCACGCTTTTCCCATTGAGGGTTGAAAACTGCTTGGCCTTGCCCCTCACCTCGCGCAGGTTCTGGTTGCCATCCTTGCCTCCCGCGACGTTGGGCGGGCCGGGGATTTTGAGAACATGGCTGGCGAGGAAGTCCTCCCCCGCGATCACCTCGGCAGGGGTGGCGCCGCTCTCGGTCTCGCGGAATGACAGGAGAACATCCGTGGATGGAACAAGGAGTATGTGGTGGCGGACCGGGGTGCACTGAGCGGGGAGGGAGCTCTTGAAGAAGGCGGCCAGAAAGGGGTTTAGAGGTTGCATTCACTCGGCTTTGGGGCGCCCAATATTGAAGAGTGTCGGTTCCCGAAGGTCGCCAGAGTTAGGGTCGCCGGCTCGAGTCGTTCGCGGGCGGCGGACAGAGGGCGCGGAGGGATCGGGCGGGCTGTGGATACATGCAGGGAGAGGCAATCGAGACGGGCGAGGTTTGGCTTGCTGGGAGAGAGCTGGACCAACCCTGGTTCGCGGCGAGGCGTGGGACGATGACGATGGTGGGCTCGTGGGAGGCAGAGGGAGATGTGCTGCGTTGCGCGTGTGGCGAGTGCGGGAGACGAGGGGATTGAAGCTGAGGACGATCGGGAGCGATCAAATAGGAGACGCGATAAGATGGGGCGGAAATGGGGAGTCGTCGTTGGTGTTGAGAGAGCTGACCTCATCTACCGTTTCTTGTTGCTTGGATCGGCCTAGGGAACCTTGCGCTCGGATCACGGGCGTGCCCCTGGATGGTAGTCCGCTGGAGGCCACTGAGAGGGCCGCTGGATGAGCGCTCCCGCCGCGCCCGTCAACGTTGCAGGGGCCACTCCGCGCTCCCCGGGTAAATCGGTAGTTTGTTAGTCCGGCCTAGCCCAGTGCAGTAGTTGCTTGTCATTCGAATCGAACCTGGTCCCTGTCCACTATCACATGTTTGGTTGCTGTCGAACGCGTGGTTCCTCAGCCACTTTGTTGGGAGCGATGAACTTCGCCATGGCATCCCAATCCAATATTGAACGGTAGGGCAGAGCCATCAATGGCCTGTCCAGTGCCATAGATTGCTAGCACTATATTAATCACATGCCATAAGGGTCATTTTGGGAGCTCCAGCGTTCTTCGATCAATTGGTGAGGCCTTTCCCAAATGGGAAATGTCATTAATGTACGCCGGAGACTATCAACAATTTGTGATATTTGGGACAAGCGTATTTCTGTTTTTGCTTTTGCTTTCTTATATTTACCCGGGGTTTTTCTTCCCCTGCGTGACCTGCCATCCATGATCCATATACGATCGAGGTTACTTTTACTTAGACACCTGACTTGAGGCAGGCAGGGTGATGAATGCAAATTCGGCAGTATTCCCAACCAGCAATGTGGTTAAATTGGCGTGAAACCGAGCAAACACCATCTCATTCTCGCCAGGCTCGCGGGCGATGGTCCAAGTTGTATTTTTGCTATAGAATAACCAATAATACATGCGACTTTGAATATCATTGTTATGGTTGAGTTTGGTGGCAGGGATGTAATGTCGATTTAGTGGCAGCCGACAGCACGCCTTTACTACTCCAATATTGATCTTGATCACAATGATACTCTAACCCCAGAGATTTTAGATGGACCAAGAGAAATGTGGGTGTCACGCTTTTCTTGAAAGAATTTCTTTGCAGCCCACCGCTTCCACCTAAACCGAAACCCCCATACACGGTGTCACTAGTAACCCACATGTCTTAGTTAATGTTGACATCCATGTATGACAAGAAAATTGGGGACTTCGTTTACACGGTGACTTCCGTGTCTGACCTAACGGCAGACTACGATCTGTGTCCCCGGCGGTTCTCCGATAATGTAGTAAAGTGCAACCGGCAGAGCCCCATTTCTACGAATCAGGTTCCACAATCCTTCCCCTCGGTCTCGCAATCCTAGACCAGAGAAGTCCGGACGTCTGAGTTGTTAGTATCTGAAGGAACCTTTTTTTTTTTTGACTAAATAGATGAAAGGCATTACGGACCTTGAACTTAGCAGAAGGCGTCAATTATTACAAGCTTTGATGGTGACGAATCTGCCTATTCTTGAGACCTAAAAAGTCACCATATGTCAAGTCTCCTCCGTCTTCCCTGGAAAGAAAAACAGTTGTGGATAAAGATGTAGACGACCTATTTTCTTCGCTGCCCCGGATGATAAAACCTCCTCACCACACGCTTGTTTCTTTCGTGGAGATTTGGTCGCTTGAGTCACTTTGAGTTCAGGTCGCGCTAAACTGTTGATGCGTTATCGGTGTTAAAGCTGTACTCGCGCGTTTTGGAAAATCAGGTTATACGCAGGACCAATATCTGTATCAAGACTATAAACCAGCACATTTGCGCTGGGTCTTTTGGCTTCTTGTTTTGCAGCAACAGTGTACATCTCACCCACAACAAAAGCACGCTGTCTGGTGTTGCTATCTTTCCAATAACGTTCACTATTGCATTACCTCACCCTCGAATAGTTTTAAGCGAGATTGTTAAAAAAAAAACCGAAAGGCAATACGTTGTTTTAACTTCATGTTAACACTTGCACTCATTAGGAACGAGGCGCATTCACTTCTAAATACCGAAAAGAACCCACATGTATTCTCTAAATCGACTTCCAAAGCTTCTTCCAGAAAGAGATCTGTCCAGGGACTTCGCCTCTCGTAACAGACCCCTTGGCATCCAAATCTGTCCTCCTGCCGCTGTCGAGGTCAATCGAGTAGCTACCCTTCAGGGGGTCGCTGTCGCGCCAGTAGAGCTTGCAACCGCCGTAGATGATTCCGAACAGGGGCAGCAAAATGTACGCATCGACAAAGTTTCCAGCATTAAACGGCGACAAATTGGTCCAGCCCTGGACAAGGGCGAGGAAAATGCAAGCGCCGAGTCCAAGATATGCGAGGCCGGGGTACCAGAGTGCAACGTAGGGCAGCTCATCTACGCTTCGTCCCTGGACAATCCAGGCACGTCGGAAGCGGATATGAATAAGGCTGATGCTGGCCCACACGAGGAACGCGCTGACTCCGGACAGGTTGACAATGTAGCTGTAGGCCTTGGAAGCACCAGTGGAGACGTTCATCATGGAAATGGAACCGACGGCGTTGGTGAGGAGTATCGCCCAAACAGGAACTCCACGGCTGTTGGTCCAACCAAAAATCTTGGGAGCCTTGCCAGACTGCGCCATGTAGAAGACGGTTCGAGAGCCAATGTAGATGGAGGAGTTGATGGCAGACAAGCAAGTGATTAGAATGAAGGCGTTGATAAGATGCACGCCTGATACTGTCAGCTTTCTTTATTCATCCATTTCTGGGGGTTTTCTCTTGTACATACCTCCTTCCCAACCAGCATTTTGGATAGCAATAGTCATGGGGCTCTTCAGCGCCTTGGACTCGCCGTTGACCAACCCATCAGCATTAGCGGGGCAAGTAAGGCCAAAGAAAAAGGCAGATCCCATGTAAACAAAGATGATGCGCCAGAAGACTTGACGAATAGCCTGGGGAATTGCAGTACCCGGGTTTCGCGTTTCGGTTGCGGCAATGGCGATGGACTCGACTCCGGAGTAGAAGGTTGAGCAAAAGACGAAGACGGTTGCGACGCCCCTGAACCCGTTGCCGTTGAAGGCACCTGGATCGTGCCAGTACTTGAAACCAAGAGCCTTTTCTTGGCCAGAGAGGCCGCCCGCTGCGTAAATGATGGCGAAGAAGAAGTAGGCAGTGAGTCCCAGGAGCTTGATCAACGCCAACCAAAATTCGGCCTCACCAAAAGCCTCAATCCCCATGAGCTGGAAGATCATGAAGACGGTCCAAAAGATGAGAAAGTAGCCCCAGAGAGGAACGGCGGGGCCCCAGTAAGTCAAGATGCTGCAAATGACGTTGTACTCGTTGGCGAGGACGGCGGCCCAGATGATGAAGTAGTTCCAACCCACGGCGACGGAAAACGATTTGTCGACCATGCGCTCAGCCAGCGAGATAAAGGATCCTCCACCAGGGTAAAGAGTTGTCACTTCGCCCAGAGACTGCATGATTGAAAAGGCAATAATTCCTGGTAAACAAGGTCAGCTTCTACATCTCCACACCCTTACGCAGCAACCATCAACTTCAGCCTTTCAATCCCACGCTACTCCTCAGGTATGTCACGATAGATGCCAACTTTTTTTTTCCTTCTTCCTTTTTTTTTTCACTCTCTTCAAAATATTCACTTACCAATAACACCGAAGCCGATCAGCAATGATGCTGGTCCACCGTTGTTAAGCGCGCCACCCGCGCCAACCAGTAAACCAGGACCGATGATACCAGCCAGCGCCATCATGGACAGGTGACGGTTCTTGAGACCTCTCTTGACTCCAGAGTCCGGGTCAATAGAGTTGGAATCGCTCGACTCATTCTGATTCGTCACGGTTCCATAGTCGAGAGCTTCATCCGTGGCGACGAACCGGTCATCGTCGTCGCCTTTGGTGCGAAACAGGCTCATGCTGATCCTCTTATCTGTCCGAGCAGAGAGAGTGGGTGTGTGACAAGATGGGCTCGAGGTTCGCGATATAAGCCGAAAACCGAGGGCAGAAAGCGAAACAGAGACAAAACGGGGGCACCAGTGCACCTTTATAAAATTGTCTGGGAAAAAAATGAGCAAGAGCAAAAAATAAAAACAAAACTGCCTGGTTAGAGTTGAGAGGTGTTGGGAGGATCAATGGCATCGCATACGAAAGATGGATCCGCCCGGCCTAACGCAGTGCGGTGGATGGGTAAGGATCGACCCCTCCTGTCCCCCATATATTGCCCGAGCCCGCCCAGACATGCGCGGGAAATATCTGCTGTTTTGCTACGCTACAGGGGGTGACATCTGGGTCGGTTGGCGATAGCCCATGATTGCCTGCACGAGGCCCATCAGCAGATGCGTGGGACTCGATCTGGGTGGTCATGGTTGGACACATCGAGGTGGTCACTTGGAACAGATGGGATGGATGGTTTCCTGCACGAACACACACTTACACGCAGTAGCTTCTTTTCCCCCCACACCGCCCAAGTTTTTTTTCTCTTTCTCTTTTCAAACAACTGTGTCACTCAGAGGCGTGCCGAACCATGGGGGCTTCTGTAGTGCCTTTGGAGGCTCAGGTGGCGGCACGGCCCTGGTCGAATGCGCCATAAGCAATGCCGATCACGAAATGGCTAGGAAACGGCCAAGACATGGTCAAAGTGGGGTGGGGGAGGTTGGTCGTCGGTCTGTCTCTGTCTCACTTTTTGCGTATCCGTACAGGAATAACCAGATGGCGCAAAAGAAGCCTCGCCTCGCAGCTAAGTTTTTTCTCGGTTAGAAAGACCAGAGAAAGGTCGCCCGCCAAGTGCTCGCGGGCAAAAAGATCCATTCGATGGCGAGTTATCATCTCGTCATGGAAACCTGATTGTGCCATCTTCCTCAGAATGGCGACTGAACATGCCAATGGCGATATTGGCCATGGCGCTGCTGAAGCTCAGACGGTATCCAATTGACACGCGCGCCGACCACCCGTAAAACTCTTTTGGCTTTTGCTGGCGCTTTTCAAATTGATCGAATCCCACTTTGCTTGCCACGAAGGCGTGGGGAGAGTGTCATGTTCAAGAAGCGAACTTAACGCTTCAGCAGCAGCAGTAGCAGCAGCAGCAAAGTGCTGAATCCTTCCAATTTATCATGGTGCAGGAAAACCAACTCACCCTCTCTGCTCATTCTTCTTGTCATCCCCAGCCCGGACCATCGGTTTGCCCCATTCGGACATTTGCTTCTTTGATTTTCTGCATCTCCCCAGGTGGGGCCTGTGCGACCACCTGCGAGCCTGGCCAATAGCTCATCACTTTTTTTTTTCAGTTCTGCATGTGAAACTATTCTCGTATTCAATGTCGATCTTGTGGTCTTTCTATTTCAAAGGATATCCTAGATCATATGTTCTAGAAAAGAAAGAGAAGCCGGCCCCCACACTCTCACGACGAAAACCTCAGGGATTCGACTTGATTCAAATGACACCGCTGTCTAGCATCAATGACGGTACAAACATGCTCAAAGAATTAAATAAAACGCCCAGTGACTATCAAAAATGCACACAAAGCATAATTTACAGCCCATCACTGAGGAAGCAAAGGATGAGAAAATGAGGGTAATAGCTAAATCTCAACATCTCCAAGTACCTCCTCAAACACCTCCAGGTTCCCCTCGTTGCGCTTGTCGAAAACGGCAAACCATACTTCCTCCCACCAGCCGCCCCTGAACTCACTCTCTTGAAGAACTTCCAACCAGCAATTTGCAACCTCCTTGGGAGGGTTTCTGAATGCTCCGCACCCAAGCGCGCCCAGCACGAGCAAGCCATGGCCACGATGCGCTGCCATCCTCAAACACAGCCGCATCTTGATCTTGGTGAGCTCCCGGTCTGACGGTCGTGAATAGACGTGCTTCTCAACGGTGCCATCAGGCGTCTGCATGGTGATTCTGTCTACAGGTGGCCTTCGTAGGGCAGCGATGCTCAGAACGCTCACGACTGGGAGCTCTGAGGCTGTCACATCCGGCATGAGGAGATTGTGCCCAGACTCTTGGTCGGAGCGGATGATAACCACATCCGGACTGTAGAGGCCCTGGCGCTGCTTCCAGGGATAGTACCGACGATGCAGCGATAGGTAGAGCGAGCTGCGGTAGCAAAGCGCTTCCTCCTGCGCGCGCGCTCCTTTTACCCAACCTCCGCCGGGGCTGATGTTGCTGGCCATGTTCAACACGGCGACGCGGCCAGAGGCCGGTGTCTTTGAGGCCGCAAGCGTAATGGCAGCATTGAAGCTGTCGTCGTTGACGATTTTGACAGTCGTCTTCCCGGAGGCCGTCCTTTTGGGGCAATCCGCGGCCCTAAGTGGCGGCAACCTGTCGGCGTAGAGGACTTCTGACTTGCTGGCCTGGATATTGGGCAACTCTTTGAGGATGTCGGGGAGCACCGTTCGCGTTTCCTTGGCAACGGCCGCGAGTTCGGTGCCGCGTCTCCAACTCTCCTTTGGTTTGCGCTGGGGGGTGTTGGACTGCTGTGAATCTTCCGGTGCCGGCGACGACGGAGCCGGATTTGTTGATTCTGGCGGCGCTGAGCTGGTTGGTTGAGACGGCCGGCTGATGGATAGCCAGCGATCTAACGTCCCCTGACCAGATGTCGATGACATTATAGATCTGATGAATTTCAAGAAGCTGCTGAGGATTTATGCTTAAGCTGTAATACAAACAAATGGATATTCGTATTCACGTTCGGTTGGCGGAAGTTGTAGCTGTCGTGGCATTTGAATGGTGAGCGTTAGCCAAATCCTGCAGGCACCAGCGCAGCCAGTCAGTCATACCGGCCACCCAACACAGCCTAGTCATGCCACAGTCTTCAGCTTCATTTCAGCTTCATTTGGTTGAATTTCAGATATAATGGGCACTGGAACTTCGTTTTTTTTTTCAACCTGAGCATTTAACATAATCAACCCTCCAAAGTGACCCAATGGTCCTTTTTTTTTCCCTATTGTACATGCCACTGTTCCTTGTCCAGCGGAGGGTCATCTCCATGACTACGAGGTATAGTACAGTAATTTATACAGAAATATCCACAGAGGTACAGATGTACACTTGGGCTCGCACATTCATTTTCATCGATTTGTTCCTCAGACAGGAGTTTTAATAGCCCCCTCAGGCACTGCCTCCTCAGCCTCGAACTTCCTTGGGATGAGGCCTTCCGCCATGTCAATAGCGCTCTTCATGTCTGTCTTGTTGAAGAGGAAGAGTCCTTGGATAGCAGCCGTGCTCGTGTGTCGGTACGAAGGCTTGCCGTCAGGTCCTACACCAAATAGACCCAATTCATCCAGCCGTGCGAGGAACCGCTCCCGGCCAGAATGATCCTGATCCACGTCCCCATAGAATCGATCCCACATTTGAGCAGCCTGGAATCGAGTCGCCTCACCAATTCGAAGCATCAGGTCCACTCTCCCAGGTCGAATCAGCGCAGGGTCAAGACGATCAATATGGTTCGTAGTCAAAAACGCAATGCGCTCTTCTCCAGCAGCGACACCATCCAATGCGTTTAGAAGACCTGAGAAGGTCACGGTGGCGCCGTTATATCCATCAGAATCTCGTTGTCTCCGGTTGACAAATGCAGCATCGGCATCCTCGAGAAGAAGCAGGCTCCTCTTGGGCAGTTTGGTCAACAGGTATGCCAACTTATCATCCGTCATGCCCATCTCGCTGAGGTTGATCATGGCAACGCTGAAATCGAGCTCGCCGGCCAATGCCTGAATAAAAGACGTCTTGCCGCTTCCGGGTGGTCCAAAAAGCAGATATCCCCGGCGATAGGGGATTCCTCTGTCGACATACCACTGTTGACGTTCCATAAAGTCCTTAACATCACCCACAATGGACTCTTTGACACCATCATCTAAAATAACCGAACCCAAAGGTCGCTTTTTTCTCGGGTCGCCCAGAGGAACCCAGTCCATTCCACGCGCTGAGTATACCACCGTCTTTCCCTCATTCGCCTTGGCCGCTAGTTTGTGCGCTTCGCTAAATACATCTTCAAAAACGTGTCGGTGCGCCCAAAGAGTCGTCAGCTGGACAATTTCATGGGGCTCTCCGGTATTCATGTTCGCAGTGTTGTGTTTTTCTCGATTAACAGCAATGTATGCATTGCCAAACTTGACAATATGTCGTCCATAGCCGGGCTGTAGGAAGAAGTGTGCATGCGCCGGTCCGGTAGCGCCAGGCGTGCGCGATGCTGTCGTCGTCGTGACTGAGAGGTTGTGGATTCGGGTGAGGCGGGAAGCGATGAAGCCGGGGTTCTCGCGAGGTTGTGATAGCCAGGCGAGGATCCATGGGTAGGCAGGATCCTGCTTGCTGATTTCGACATTGACGAGCAGTCGACGGCGGGCTGCGCCGAGGGTTATTATAGCTCCTTTGCGGGCAAACGCAGCGGCCGCGCCGAGAGAGGCGAGGCCAATGCCTCCCGCAAAAAGAGGGTTGTCAAATAGGGCATTTAGGTTGAGCACCGACGCCGAAGCTGATTCCGTCGACATGCCTGTACCGTGGGGAGCTGTCGAGGTGTTTAAGCAAAGTGCGGCAGCCAAGTTGGAGAAACTTGGATGATGACTAATCAACTCCACCACGTCGACCTGTCCAACCTAGAGGTCAAGATGGTCTACCCATAGTCTTGGGGAAACTGGGTTTTAGTGTGTATTGATGGTTTTTGGGAGAGGTGTTTTGTTCTTCTTTTTTCAAAATCCTGCCCGTTATCTTGGGCCAAACACAATGAAACACATCTTCATAAGAAACCTTGAGGACTATGAAGGTGTCATGACAGTGAGTTTGGATAACCAAGACGACTGGTCAATAAATAGATACAAGCATAGACCCGATGAATCCACACTATCTGAAAGGGAAAAGAAAATCTCAAAATGCACAAAGAAATCGATGCGGGACAGTGTTAAGGGACCATTTCCCATTGAGGAGTCGATACAACAACTTTGTCATTGGTACAGGGTAGGCAACAGATGACAGAAGACATGGCAAAGGGAAGTAAAAGTTGTTTTATTAGCGAAAGGCATGCTGGGTGACGCCATGAAATATGAGAGGGCAAATGAGAACATAGAAATAAAGTCACAGCGACAAAAAAAAACGAGAAGAGGTACACCCAAAAAATAATCGATTGGCGATGTGAACATCTGAATGCTCCCAGCAGGGCTTGAACCTGCGACCTCCGCATCACCAACATTTGCTAGATGCAATTATTAGTACGAAGCTCTAACCAACTGAGCTATGGAAGCCGACCGATTTTGTTGCAGGCGGACCGCGCAATTTACGCAATTGAGTTTCTGGCAGGGTGGTATCAGGTTTGGAGTGGTGGAGACCCGACTTGACCCCACTTGAGATGAATAGGGTAGATGTCATGTCAGCATAATCACCGGATGAAACTTTGATTCTGTAATTAGGGGGGTTCTGTTCTAGATCACCTATGGGGCAGAAAACCACTGGTGCCTGTGGCTGCAACTGATGTATATTGGCTTTTGAGCAGGGGCACAGTAGCGTTTTGAATGCATTATTTGGTTCATCACGGGTCTGGTGTGATGATTGTGTATCGATGGTTGTATCAAGAGGTTACATTAACGCGTGCAGGGTCCATACGCACGACTAGGTGTGTCGTTTCGTTCTCCCAATTATTATACATCTTTCCCATTTTACGTCGTTCCTCTTGTCGAATATAGAATAATAACCTCAAGGAGGAGCCGTGTATTGTTAGGTACCTCCTCTTTTTCGATTTGTTCTGATAACTCCTATTTCTCCGTCGCCCCGTGCCAACCTGAAATCGGTATCTTACCGTCCCGCTTTCCTCATTATGCAAAACATTCAAACTGTGCCTATGCTTGTATTTGTCATGTCCATGAGAAGGATTCTCTCTGTAACTACCAGCCGAGAAGCTCCTTCTCGATTTTGGCAACATCATCGGCTGTCAGCACATTGGCGGTCTGCTTCTCGGCCTTGGCCTTGTCAAACCTCCAAAGCCCACCAGTCTTCTCAGACTCGCCGTCGAGAGGAACACCAACGGCATCGCCGAGCTGCTCAAGCACACTGTCGCTGCCCTCGACGAGGGAAAAGTATTGTCGCTCCCACGTTCGTTCCTCATCGCGCTCCTTGGTACGCATATCTCGTTGGGCCTGTTCTATCTTGCCCTTCTCCACGGATGTGGTCTCCATGTCGCCCTTTTGGATGGCCTCTGCGACGCGAGACCAGGCGCGGCGCGATTCGAGAGGATGTTGCTTTTCAATGGCGGCGACTTGCAAGTCCGTCTGGGGCGTGTTGGCGGCGTCGTAGGAAGCTACGAGAGTAGACTTGGAGTTGGATTTGGCAGGACCCTTGTAGATCTCGATGGTCTTGTTCCACTGACCAGTAACATTGAACAGAACTTCCTTCTCTTTACCTGTGGGGTAGATGGTGCCTGTTACCGAGTTTTTCTTGCCAGATAGCCAGCCTTTGCCGGTGTAATCAATCTTGGTAGTGAACCCGCTGGAAGAGGTAATGTAGCTTGAGCCGTCAAGCTCGACAAAGGGGGCGCCAAAAACGAGGCCCTCAATGTGGAGCGAGGGGAGGGTGATGAGGTACGTTTCAATCTCACCCGAGGCGAGGGGCACACGGAGGACGGCGTGGCCAATCTGCTTGACAATAATTGTGGTCTTGAATGTAGCCTTTTGTGCATTGTATCCCTCCAGCTCAACGCCGGTTTTGTCGTTGCGGATGCAGTAGGCGGTAGCAGGGGGGTGGTGGCTGACCTGCTCCGAGACGAGCGTGGTGGTACCTACGTCATCTGACCAGGTGCCCAAGAAGAGCTCACCCAGGAACGGGTTGAGGGGCTTCTTCTCGTTGCCATACTGATCACTGCGGCTGGCGTACTGGTGCTTGAGTGTCGAGAGGAACCACTTCAGGACGAGCATGGAACGGTTGGCAGCGTCAGCCTCGGCGGCGGGGGCAGTCAGGACGTCGGGGTGCGTGGCCCAGTATGCCGAGAATTCGGTCAGAGACTGGGATGAGAGGATGAAAGGGGGTGCGGTGAGGGAGGAGAGGTCGCCATTGAACGAGGCGATGGACTAGGGCGCATTAGAGTGTTGCGTTGGTGACAATGAATCGAGGAAGACAAACCTTGAGGAAGGCAGACCAACTGCTGCTGTTGGCCTGGGCGGATGTCTGGGCTCCGGACATTTTTGCTGTAAGGTGGTGGAGAGAAGTGTGGTGTGCAGAGGAGAGAACGGGATGAGGACAGGGGTAAATAAAAGACAAAGGAGGCAGCCCAGGAGAAGAAGGTTGTTGTTAGTTTGGCGCGTTCAGTGGCCCTTCCGACACTGCGATTTTGATCTGCGTCGTGGGGGAAATTTAACACGGGAGGGGCCCGATTGCGGGGTTGCCACAAGCCTGTCAGGTACTAGTTATAGAGAGGTGCTTGGGCGCTGAGAGAGCACGCGGGGCCAGTATATACGTGGTGGATTTTTAAGGGGCCAAAAGCCGGGTCGTTGGGGCGAGACAAGACGAGACGAAACGATGATGACAAGAGAGGCCTTGGTTTTTGGCAAAAAGGGGAGGAATCAACTTGTAAAACTAGCAATTGGATGTCCAACGTCTGGCGAACTGGGCTTCGGATCTCCATCCATCGCTCCCTTATCCTTATCCGTATCCGTATACACCAGGAGAGATTAATTACGTCAGTCTCAATGTGGGATCTGGTTGAGATTGGGCAGAAGCGCCGCCCCAACAAGGCAATTAAAGCAAGCGTGCCTTGCACATGGCATCACGTCACTTTCTGCGCATCGGAACTTGGTCGACCCGTGCATGACCATCATGGATTTCCTGTTTGAGTAGCTATCTAAATTACATGCGTTTTCGCTGCTTCATTTACAGGGTGTTAGTCCCAGAATATTGAGAGCAGCACACGATCACCTCGAATTTTCATGTAGCGCCCAACAACTTTTCGCGTCTAAACATGTACCTATGGCAAATGCCCACGCGACAGGCTACCCGGATGGGACTCGGAGCTACAATAACGCGACATTCCACCTGCACTCGTGTGATAGTGGAGAGTAGATGCTGGTTTGGGAGCCGGCAACCATTCGGATGGCTTTCTTTCTTTTCTCTTTTCTTTTTTCTTTACAGTGATAACGTTGCCAGCACAACGTGTAACACAAAAGCGAACTTTGGATCTGATTGTGGGTGTAAAGAACTCGCAGGATTGCTATTGACTTCTACATCCCAAGCCTGTCTCCAAGTTTACCAGTCCTAGCCATAACTCCAAAGACATTCCTTGCTGAAACAAAGGTGGTATCTCGATTTCTACATTAGAGTACAGAAAAAAAAACAGGGCTCCCGTAATTCATTTATCATAAACACAGAAACGCCTTCCTCTCCCGTCAACTGTATTTCCACTTGTCAATCAGGTCCGCCACTTTTGTCAGCCCTCGCTGCAGAGCTACCCCTGAAGGAGTACCCTGTCGGTAAACCCCTCCACTATCTCTCTCCTCCCATGCATCGTACACAGCGCTAGCATGGTATTGCCGTGCCCCCTTCTCCAAAAGCAAACGCACCGCCCCGATATGCCCACGCAGCGCAGCATAGTGCAGTGCAGTGGCCCCCTGGTCGTTGCGGTGGTTGACATCGATCCCCTGCTGTAAGAGGTGCTTGAGCGTCGCTTGGTTTGACGACGCCTCAAAAAGTACTGTGTCACCGTGCGTCGTCAGGGCGTGGGCGTTTGCCCCGAGTCGTAGCAGAAGTTGCACAGTCGAAAGGTGCCCGTGAGAAGCAGCCACGACGAGAGGTGTTCGTCCTGGGAAAATTGTGCTCTCCATTGATGCGCCGCAGGATACGAGGCGAAGTAGAATCTTGTCTCGTGCGTGTTGAGCAGCTGTGTGAATAGGTGTCGTTTGTGGCTCCGGCACACGATATTCCTCAGAGCTCACGCTGCTGCGACTTGCAGTCGACGATGGCATTCGGGTACCATTATCGAGGAGGGCATTTACAAGTTTCAAATCGCCGGCCTTAACAGCATGCGACAGAACGCTCATTGCGTCTGGCCCAATACGCTCCATGTCGGCGCCGAGCTTGATCAGTCGCCGGGCGCTGTCGCCATTGCCAAGTTTTGCGGCGACCAGCAGTGGTGTCTCACAGGCCCTGTCTAGGGGGTCGACCGGCGCTCCCGATGAGACAAGGAGCTGCAGGATGTGTGGCTTGTCTTTGTGGGCGGCCATGTGCATTGCCGTGTACCCAGAATGACTCGGGCACGCTGATGGGTCTGCACCGTGGACCAGTAGATACCGGACTGTCTCGTCGTGGCCCGTTGAAGCGGCAGCAAGCAGTGGCGTATTGCCGTTGCGGCTTGCCACGTTTGGGTTCGCTCCGCTGTCAATGAGCACCGCGGTGATAGCGGTGCATCGCGATGTGATAGCCATGGTCAATGGTGTGTGCTCATGCAATATTCGATCAACGTTAGCTCCTCGCGAGACCAGCATTTGTGTGAATTCTTGATTGCGCATAGAAATCGCCATGTGAAGTGCCGTCATACCGTCCTCAGCCCGTCGTACCTCTAAGTTAGCGCCGGCATGTATCAGTTTCGTCGCCAGGTTCCATCGTTCTTCCGCAATCGCTACATGCAGTGGTGTTTCTCCTTTTTCGTCATCTATAATGTCAAGATTGGCGCCAGCGTTAATAAGAATAGCCATGGTCTCATCATCGAGGACGTTAGACGCGGCCGAATGGTGCAGCGCGCAACGGCCTTGATTATCGAGTGCGTTAATGCGAGCGCCGAGGTGAACGACCAATGTGGCGAATTGTTCTGAGAAACCACACTTGATACCCCGCATAAGAGCTGTTTCTCCATCAGTTGTTGGCTCATCAACATCTGCGCCAGCCACCACAAGCAAGGCCGCAATTAGCAAGTGCTTGTGATCAAAGGCCCTGTGCAAAGGTGATAGCATCGAGCCAGGCAGCAGGATGTTTGGATCGGCTCTATCCATCAAAATTTTGAAAACGGCTTCCTGGTCTGTCTGCTCGATGGCACCGTGAAGCTTTTGTGCCACATCTGGCCCCCGCTTGTAAACCACACCGGGCGGGGGAACGAGGGTATCGAGAAGGACCTGGATTTCCGGAGAATCGCTGACTCTGGGTAGGACTCGGCTTCGTTGGTTGGGTGAGCTGAAGCGCCTGCCGAGCTTCCTCAATGCTTCGTCCACATCAACTTCAGGCTCAATGACGCGACGCCTGTTGCTAAAATCATCGTTGAAGCAATATCCTGATCTGCTTCACCTGGTTAGACTCAATGCTATTTATAAAAATAAAACAAAACATGAACAAATCCCCTACCTGGTGGCAGTATTGAGGAGGCTGTGTATGGAGGCTTGGTGAATTCGTATCCGTCCCAATAAAGCCTTCAGGGCTGGCTCGTTCCAAACGATGATGAGATGGGGCTCCTTGAGATCGATCCCACTATCTCGATCCTGGGCTTTGATACGTTTGATCGCCGCCCGGAGTCCATGGATGTCTTTTGAGACAGAGTAGATGTATGGATTGTTTGAAGCCCGGACACTTTCAACACCTCCCTCGGTTGCCTCGCTCAGATCATAAACTCTCTCGAGAGCATCTGTGACTGCGTGACACTCCTTGGCGAGAGCGGATAGGGTGACGGGGCCTGTGTTAAGAGAGTTGGCGATGCTGGCGCAGTCGTCCGTAAGTTGACGACATGTCGAGAGTAAGTCCTCTAGGGTTTCCTGCTCAATGCGACTGTAAAGAGGATCCATAATTTCGTGCATGTGTGCTTGCGTGCGCGAGAAATTTGGCCTGCGAAAATGCGTGGTAGTGACCTCTTAAAAAGTATGTGGTTGTAGCCGTTTGCGACAGGTATCAAAGGGCAACGACACTGCGTTTTCAACTTGCAAGCCCACCCAACGCACGGAAGTGGGTGGATATTGAAGCAATCGAGCTCCAGGCTCTGTCCTTGTCGAAATCGTCACGCTTGAGAAGAAAATGCGAATGGGATTTCGGGGGGACCTGGCATTTTAGCATCCAGGCCTGGACTCAGCATCCGTAGTATCATGAGCATTAGCGTGGCTTGTCGGATCCCTGAGCAATCCAAGCTAGCGTTGTTAGCGCAATCCAGCCACACCAACTGTTGCCCAGCCTATTGGTCGTTACGGATCGGCAGTACCAGAACAGCCTGGAATCGGTATGCTGGTTGTCTGGCTGCAGCCCTGGCGTTAGACGTGCACTGGAGAACCCCGTCTCCATCTTCACCGCATGGACTGGCCCCCCCAGTAGATGTGCTCCGGGGTGCCCCAGAACGAACCCCCAGCGCTTGTAAAGATGGCTGTTGACTGATCCCGCAGCCTCGTAATTTTTTTTTTTTTTTCATGCATCATGTCATCACAAATCACCCGCCTCACTGCGCCCCCCAGTGCCTGAGCAAAAATTAGGCATGCAGGGCCAAGTCCCCAGAAGAAAACATGGCGCACAAGTTCATACTCGCAGGCCTTGCACAAACCCCCTTTGCGCTCTCGCTCTCGGCCGTGTCGTCGCCGAGTCGAGGATAAAGCTCCCTGTAGGGTCCGACCACGGGCCTCCCGATTGCGTGGAGACACATCTGCGGGCGGCCGTCACGTCGGACCGTTTCTGCGAGTCTTAATGAGGCATGGCGCATCAGGTTCAGTGTTCTAGTTGGCTTCTGCAGTCGATGCTCCTCTTGGTGAAACCGGCACAGGGACCAAATCACCACCCACACGGCTCAAGCGCGCGTCGGACAAGCACCCCGCTTCTGAACCTTCTTCAACTTCCTGTAGCAGACTAGAAAGGCTGCAACTGCGCGGTGTGACAGGCAGTTGGACGTTGACAATTGGGCCGGCTGGATGGCTGAATGGCTGTTGACCACATTGATAGCGTTGCTTCTTGCATGATGCTAACTGGATGGCAGGGTTAATGCCGCGAAACCACCCAACTGCGTCGAGCTGGAACCAGGGTCGCGCTGACCCGCGATTGGGACACCTTAGGTTTCGGCCAGCGGTGATACATTTCATCCGTACCAGCCTGCCGGGATCCTCGATCCTACGCTTCGGCCAAAGCCATGAAGTTGCGTCACTACTCAGTAAAGCTTTGACGGCGCTCTGGGCTGAGTAAAATTGACGATTCATTCTACAAAGGCGCCTCACTCGCGCTGGCCTCGTCACGTTTCATCTAAATCCGTTAGCTCCGCCCAGAATAGCAAGTATACCTGCTTAATCTGTTCATCCTGGCTGCATTACTCTGGAAAGGTTCGGCAGACGACGCCTCGAGTCAGAGGTCGCCCCATCCACCACGCGATACCATGGCCCAGCCGTCAGTCCAGCCGACTCTATCCCCGCAGTTTTGCTTCTCGACTGTCGTTGTTCGAGGTACGCCACGAGCTTATGTTGGTCATGCACGGCGACTCCGCTGACTCCGTTAAGACTTCTTGAGATTTTCACGGTCGTCAATTGATGACTCGATCACCCAGAACCTTAATGCACTTGTGACGCCGTCTCGATCTGGCTTCGATCCATCTTCCACCGCCCAACGTACCGTGAGACCAGTATCCCGACAAATAGACCCCGGAGCATGTTCCGATTTCAAAGATCAGATTTTGTTTCCATCATGGCAAGCCCGAACCGAAGTACTAAACTACTGCGCGCTCGTCGCCGCGAGCCCTGACCCGGACGACCCTGACCGAACTTTGAGAGAGATGGAAAATCAAAAGGATCGCGAAAGGGTTGTTGATGAACGATTGGACCCTTATTCGGGTCGATTCTTTCCGAGGGAAGCAAGAACCGAGAAATTGGCATCCCTTGTTCGACAAGAAAGAGGAGTTGAGACTATTGTCCGACATCGAACTTGGACACTGATAAAAGAGCGCTGTGGCGACTCTACCGACACCTGGGAAGAAGCTGTAAGCAACTGGGCGCAAAAGCGAAACCTAAAACCGAGTGAATAGAGATGGAATAGGGTAAGGTCCTTTTGGAGAGTCTGGATGGACCCCGATGGCGCCATGACAGAGAAGGGGTCTGTCAAGATTAAGAAACGCTGTACAATTTGTATAAAACGAAGTCATGACTTGTAGTATATTGTACTCTACTCTGAAAGACAAGGCGCAAAGATAGACATTGCTTGTTTAATTGAACCCTTTGATGATCAACAGCTGTGTTTAGACTAATTAAACATGAATTTCACTCAATGAATAAGTCATGTTTACAATCGTAGAAATAGTTGCAAGCCCGTTTCAGAAGACCAATTTGCTGTTCCCTCAGAGCACACTTTGCTGCTGGATTTCATTGTCGTCCTTCAGCCGCTTTGCTGCCATGACAGGGTTCTGGCTGAGCTACCCCGCCAATTCCGCGACCAGCCCACCACCACCACAAGCCCACATCGCCCACCATTGAGGGCCCGAGAATCTGCCGATGCAAGAATTGCTGGCACTCTCTCACACACAGCTGTCTCTCGGAAATTATCGTTCTTGAGTTGTGAACAACCTCCATTTCTATATTAAACTGGGCGAGGAAGCCAACCGTTTGTCCTTCATTCTCCTTCGCCTGCTCCGACGGCGGAGTATTTTTTATCATCCGATCCGACTCCTCCTACTGGCGACCCGCGATACTCCACCACCCCTCCTCCACTTACGCTTCGGCCTAACAGCTCGTGATCGCTTTCTGACCCTCATCACTCCAGCGCTCCGAGTCCTCTAACCGACTTTCTGCAAACTCCCTCTGTCCACTTCGGTTTTGGATCCCGCCGTTCACGATGCCGCAACCCCTCGCCTCGAAAGAGGCATCCCTCTTTCGGTCAGTTATCCGCAGTTACGAGGACAAACAGTACAAGAGAGGATTAAAGTCCGCAGAGCTCATCCTCAAGAAACACCCCAAGCATGGTGACACCACCGCAATGAAGGCCCTGATCCTTAACGCTCAGGGCAAGACTGAGGAGGCATTTGCGCTTGGCAAGGAGGCTCTGACTATGGACATGAAGTCGCACATTTGCTGGCACGTGTACGGTCTGTTGTACCGAGCGAACAAGAACTATGAGGAGGCAATCAAAGCATATAGGTTCGCCCTGCGACTAGAGCCTGAATCTGCCCAGATTCAGCGTGATCTCGCCATTCTGCAGGTCCAAATGCGTGATTACCAAGGCTATATTCAGAGCCGTACTGCCATGTTGCAGGCACGACCACAGTTGCGCCAGAGCTGGACTGCCCTCGCAATTGCTCATCACCTGTCGGGCAGTCTGACCGAAGCCGAGAACGTCCTAACGACCTACGAGGGAACTTTGAAGACGACACCTCCCCGTTCCGACATTGACCACTCTGAGGCTATCATGTATAAGAACTCGATCATCGCAGAGCAAGGGGACTACGAAAGGGCACTGGAACACCTTAACACTGCTGCCAAGTACAACTTGGATCGTCTAGCAGTTATGGAAGCCCGAGCAGAATATCTGACCAAGCTAGAGAGACACGAAGAAGCTGCCAAGGCTTACCGGGCATTGCTAGACCGAAACTCTGAACGCTCCACGTACTACGAGAGGCTTCTTGAGGCCCTGAGCATCCCGCAGGATGATCACAAAGCTCGAAAAGCAATTTACGACGAATATGCCGAAAAGTTTCCCCGATGTGATGCTGCGAAGCGACTGCCCTTGGATTTCTTGACTGGTGAGTCGGAACTCTCCTGATCTCTTTGCTGACCATACTGACTCTTTTGTAGGAGATGATTTTGAGGAGGCTGCTGAATCGTATTTGACTTTGATGTTTAACAAGGGTGTCCCTTCAACATTTGCGAACCTCAAACACCTCTACTCTGACCCCTCTAAGAAGGATACTCTGGCCGAATTGGCAGAAGAGTATTTGCAGTCACAAACTGGCGATGCTACCAGCAAGGACAAGGGCGAGGCGGCAGCTCTTTACTACCTTGCGCAGCACCACAACTACTACCTGAGTCGAGATTTGGCCAAGGCAACGGAATATGTCGATAAGGCCATCGAGAAAGACCCTAAGAGTGTTGATTTTCACATGACCAAGGCAAGGATCCTCAAGCATGGTGGTGATCTCCAGAAAGCTGCCGAGATGATGGACACTGCTCGAAAGCTGGACCTCAAGGATCGATACATCAACACCAAGAGCGCTAAGTACCAGCTCCGAAACGACGAGAATGACAGGGCGCTGAAGACTGTCGGACTATTCACTCGCACAGATAGCGTTGGAGGACCACTCGCAGACCTCTTGGATATGCAATGCATGTGGTTCCTGACAGAAGATGGCGAATCATATGCGCGACAAGGCAACATTGGCATGGCCCTGAAACGCTTCCATGCTGTTGGAAACATTTTTGATGTTTGGCAGGAAGATCAATTCGATTTCCACAGCTTCTCCCTCAGGAAGGGTCAGATTCGGGCTTATGTTGATATGATGCGTTGGGAGGATCACCTGCGCGACCACCCCTTCTACTCTCGGGCTGCTCTTGACGCTATCGATATTTACTTGAAGCTGGCAGAAAAGCCATCGGAAAACGGAGTCAATGGAGCAGACGGCGAGGACCCCGAAGAGGCATTGGCCAAGAAGAAGGCTGCTAAGAAGGCGAAGAAGGAGCTCCAGCGACTCGAAAAGGAGGCCCTTGAAAAGCAGGCCAAGCAGGATCCTAACAAAGCAGGCAAGGAGGGTGAAGTAAAGAAGAAGGATGACGACCCATTGGGCCTGAAGCTTGCGGAGACGACTGATCCCTTGGGTGAGGCGACCAAGTTCCTCAGCCACCTTCTTCAGTACAGCCCGAAGAACATCGAAGCCCAACTTGCGGGTTTCGAAGTCTACATGCGCCGCAGTAAGTCAAAATGTGTTAATGGAAGATGAACGTGCTGCTGACCCAGGTGCATTTAGACAAGTATGTTCTTGCGCTTCGTTGCCTGAAGGCCTCCCTGGCTCTTGACAGCAGGTCTCCCAAGGTACACGAGCAGACCGTGGCTTTCCGACAACTGCTCAACACTGCAACCGACCTCCCACCCAAAGTCCTGGAGGTCCTCAAGGCTGAATTCGAAGCCATTGACGCATCAACAGACCTGAACAAGTACAACGACGAATTTGAGGCGAACAACAAGGACAGTGCTCTTCACGTGCTTTCCGCCATCAAGACAAGGAAACTGCTGGGACAGGAGAAGGCACAGAGCGAGGAAGCCATTCTCAAAGTGCTCGAGCTCCCCGAAGTCGAGTTTACGGATGCCGTTGAGGCGCTGGAGACGCTGAAGCGATGGAAGTCTTCACAAGTGGATGCTTTCAAGAAGGCGGCGCAGGCCAAGTGGCCCAATGTTACAAGACTCGCATAAATGACCAACGCATGAAGAAACGAGATGGGCCATGAGAAAAATAGGCACGTACATGATGAGAAGGTTGGGTAACGGGGAAACAAAATGTAGAGTGAGATGTGGGTTCTAGATAGGGTGGCAGACTGGCGCATGAATTTCCTTCAGGCGACGCGTGATTCGGAGTTTTGGGACGTGTGGAAAAGTCGAGCACCCATTTTAGAACACCAAAAAAAGCACTTGATCAATTTTCTTATTATTATTTTTTCGTCGTCCTTGATGAAGACTCAGTGATTCACGGCCATGGGCCATGGCTCACCTCCCGGATATAGGAACAGCCAATAATCGTTAGGCATGCAAGTCTTCCGGCCCCTTATGTCAAATCGCCCATCGGGGTCCCGCGGACACACCCTGTCTTCTTGCATGCTTGTCCGACGGAGGCAGCAAGCAGCAACCCCTGTCATCATATCAACGATCAACCTGATCCGGACTCTGGCAAACCCGCGAGTTTTTCTCCTTTCCTCCTCAGCTTTTTGCGTCCTGTCCATTCTCTTGTTAGCTTCTAGCGCATCCTTGTTGCGTCTTGTTCCCCGGGCTCTTTGTATCATCCTCTCAGATCAGCTCCGTCCCACCTTTGCGGTCGTTTCCTCTTTTGCATCCTGTCTTACGCACGCATCGACTGTCGCGCCGCGTTCCATCAGACACGGGTTGGCGAGTCCACATTTTTTTTTGGCGTTGTCCCAACTCAAACGCTAAAGTGTCCAGGCTCCAAGACCTGCCGGTGGTAGCGTTAATATCCACTTTCTCAGGGCCCGCGCCGATCTTTTCTTGGGGCTGACTTCGTTGTTCTAAACCAAACTTCCCCCTTCGAGTACGGATTGCCAAAGACTCGACAATGGCTGACGACTCGACGACAATGGCCGCTGACGCAAGCATCGGTATGCGCCTTCATCTCGAGGGCAAGAAGACTCTCACTATTGGCATTGACAATTTGGAGCTAGAGGGTATGTCCGGATCCGTCGGAGAACCCCTGCAGGGCCGTGGAGATTAATTCTAATCTTGTCCAGATCTTGCTGCCACCAAGGCTGCCCGCAGCTCTTGCGTGCCTCTGTCTGCTGGTAAGATGTTTTTCAATATCACGACTCGACTTGTAGTAATATTGACGCGTTTTCCAAGGTAACAAAGGCTATCTCAACTTTCTTGCAGGGCCTCCAAAAAAGCAGACAATTTCGTTTTACAACATCCTTTGGGTGGAAGTTGTGAACAATGTTATTACCATCGACTACGCTTTGCGGGCTTCAAAATCGTTGGTGAAACCGAGCAAATGGACCTTCAACATTGCTTTCGCAGACGATGATTCGTCCGCAGACGCTTTTGTGGAGGCGCTGCTCGCCAGAGCCTATGGGGAAGCCAAGCCCAAGAAGCGCGTCTATGTGCTAATCAACCCTAACTCTGGTCCTGGTGGTGCTATGCGTCTTTGGACGAACGAAGCCAAGCCGATATTCGACGCAGCAAGGATGCAGCTTGATGTCGTAGTTCTTACTCGCGGCGGCGAGGCGACCGAACTGGCTGAAAAGGTGGATTTGTCTAAATACGACACTATTACGGCTTGCTCTGGAGATGGGACACCACACGAAATTTTCAACGGTCTTGGAAACCGCGCTGACGCTCACCACGCGCTGTCGACTATGGCCGTGAGCCACATTCCTTGCGGATCAGGAAATGCCTTTTCCTGCAACCTATATGGCTCTCATCGTGCCTCTATTGCCGCCCTGGCAATTGCCAAAGGTATTACGACGCCGATGGATCTCGTGTCTGTGACATACGGCGATAAGCGAATCCTATCGTTTTTGTCTCAAACACTAGGTATCATTGCCGAAAGTGATCTCGACACAGAGCATCTTCGATGGATGGGTAGCGCTCGTTTCGAATATGGCGTGGTGACACGCATCTTCAAGCGCACATGTTATCCTTGCGACTTGGCTGTGAAGGTCGAGATTGAGGAGAAGCATGAAGTCAAGGCACACTATAAACAACATGCAAGCAGCACCAGCCTGACTAATCTGGCAAATGGTGATGGCAAAAATGGTGCTACTGATGGACCAGGCCTCCCTCAACTTCAATACGGGACTGTTCAGGACCCCCTGCCCGAAGGATGGGAGCTTGTTCCTCATGACAAGATTGGAACTTTTTACGCCGGAAATGTAAGTACTAATGAGCGCATGACTATTCCCCAATACTGACAACTACCGTTCACACAGATGGCGTACATGGCCCCAGAAGCTAATTTCTTCTCGGCCTCGCTGATTTCTGATGGGTACATGGACCTCGTCACCATTGATGGTGACCTGTCCCCCCCCACGGCGTCTAAAGTTATGTTGCAAGTTGAATCTAATAAGTTTTTTGACAACCCATATGTAAACTACAAGAAGATATCTGCATATCGCATCGTTCCGCGAAACCAGGAAAGCGGCTGCATAAGCATCGACGGGGAGCGGATTCCGTTCGGACCCATTCAAGCAGAGGTTCACCACGCACTTGGCCGAGTCATCTCGAAGGCAGGAAAATATGAGGCTGAAGGACCCGCCAATTGGGAGAAGGTGACCGTTGCAGACCGTATCCACACCTAAGGTTTTTGGCGAAGCTGGCCTCGATATATATTTTACTCTGTGAATCAGGAGGAGCAAGGAGATTAGCGAAAGCCGAGGGATGCGCAATTCATTCGTCAAATACTAATGATACCCTGGATGGAAAAACCTGCGTTTTAGATTCCCTGTCTAGGCATGTGGTTGTTTGTTTGTTGATGGAAGATAGCTTAGAGATGACCAAAGGTCAATCAAGTTTAATGGAACCTGCGTTGTACAAAACTAGTTGGCGTTGATGCACTTAAACGCCCTGTCTATTATTATCATGCAAATTGATCGTAGCAAGGCTCAAGTTCTAAAGAAGGCCCCGCAGATTTCCATTTTCGCATGCCTTGGCGCATACGCAGTGCCTCGAGGATGGATCCAGCGACGATTAGTGCTGCGGCAGGTTTAGTGCACCAATTATGATGGCATGGCGGGGTAGCAGAGGCGGCACACCATGTGGTGGGCACTCTCCAAATTACCCCACTAGTTAACAGCATTTCCTCATCAACATCCAACCTCACTTCCTATCCGACTCAGCCACGCCACAGCTGTCGCGGCAAGCCTCCGGGCCGAAATTTGAACTGAAGGAACTCGTGGCATGCGCAGGTAGCGAAAATATGCCAGGAAAAGGCGGAAGGGGAAGGGGAAGAGCCCAGTCAGGGCCGTGGGGGAGGCTCAAGCCCGTCGAACAGGATCCGTTGCAGAGTATGGGCCTTCCTTCCAAGGGCGACACCAGGTCTGCGGACACTTTTTTTTTTTTAAACAAACCTATGGAAATCCTGTTGAATATATCGTTGCTATATGAGGTCCATGGCTGACAGTTTGAACCAGGTTGCTTGACTTCAAAACCCAGGAGAAATACTACACGAAAATCATGGAACGGTACATGACGTTTTGCTCAGATGCCGGAGAGCGTGACGAACTGCTTCGAAGGTTCTCTTCGCTTGGGATTAGCGCCCCAGATCCATCCCCGGCAGTAACCTCAAGCTCGTCTAAAGAACCATCAACTGCAGCCCTCCAGAACCCCGATAACACCAAGGCGCTCTCGGATGTCATGATGGCGCTACGGAAACTGAGGGAAGGCATTGTGGCCTCCAAGCGGGCAGATGATTTTGCAATTCAGGCCTACCTCTTTTGCATACGCCTCTCAGTTCTGGTCAAACATCCCGAGTCGTACCATCCTGCTATCCTGCATCTTCTCCGTTACATTCTACCTCTCCATCCTCTAACGTCCATCGAAGTCCAGGAGGTCGTGGGCTATCTGATCCTAGACACTGCATGTCGGCGCAGGAAACTGGCCGACGCCTTTTCAATCAGAAACAAGTACAAGATCAAGGACCCCAAACTAGATGCCGCGCTCGATGCGCTGACACACGACAACTACATACTGTTTCAGCGTGTCAAGAGAGATGTTGATCGACACCGCGCCAAGCTCCTAGAGTGGGCTGAAGACGACGTCCGGCTGCATGCGCTCAAGTGTTTCGGCAGGACATACCTGGGTGTTGATCTGGGCTTCTTGGAAATGGCGACAGACACAAAGTGGAAGGATTTGAAGGATAATGACGGCGTAGGGTGGGATTTGGACGGAGAAAGAGTCGTTATTCGCAAAGTGAAAGCGCGGTGAGCATGTTAGTTTCCTCAAGTTGTATTGATACCCCTAGCAGGATATATTAGGAAGCGGTATTTACAGCTATAGATCGGCGTATCCATTCATTGGTTCAAAGGTTTTTTTTTTTTTTAAATGACAAGCGGTCATTGTAAATGTGATTTCTGTTGATACAGCTTCAACAATTGATGATTGATTAGGTAGCTATTTGGTAACCATCACGTAACTGAATCAACCGTGAATCACGCATCCATGTTTGTATATGTATGTAGCTATTTTCGCTTTCTTTAGCTTCATAATCATCAACTAGAATTATGCGCATATCATGACAAATACCTCTCGAGGCTTCAACCTGCAGCCACCAGGTGCACCAGTTACCAACTGTCAGCAACTGCCCGAACCCCCCTTGTTGATCACCAGCAGCGGGCATCCTGTGCATTGACACAGCTTAATCAACAGCTCGCAATGCCTCCTCAGAAAAAGAAGCCAAGAACCTCGCGTGTTCCAGCCCAAGACGAGCAAGCCGCGCAATCACGCCTTCTATCCGATCACCGTACCGCATGGCTTGTCAAGTATGCGTCCTCGCAATTCTCCTACCTCCTTACACAGTCTCGTCTCCCTCCCCCCTTCCCCTATCCATTGCTGGGCGGTGGCCCTCTCGACATTCGCAGGCGCAACTGACTCATGTTGTGTTTCTAGCGATGATCCACTGGTCGAGCTCAAGGCGAGGGGCGAGACGTTCCAGGTTTCCAAAAGCATCCTCATCAAGCACTCGGAGTATTTTCAGGGATGCTTCAACGGCCAATTCCAGGAAGCCAACAAGGGAGTCGTGCAGTTTGACGAGGAGGTCGACCCGCGATACCTGGCCCTGTACCTTGGCCTCGCCTACAACTGCTCGACCATTGTCCCGCACACGCCGCCGCTGCCGGCCGAGAACCCCGAGGCATCAGCTCCCAAGACACCGCTGCGCGACTTTGTCGAGGTCTACAAGCTATGCGATCGATTCCTGAGTAGCCACATGGCGGCTTTCACCGAAATGTGCATCAAGACGGCCATCGGTGACGGGCACAGGGCCTTGTTCCGCACGGGGGTGGACGACGGGCTCCAGAAGACGCTCATGCGAGACTTTGCCGACGCATACGAGGCACTGGACCCAGCGCACGCTGCGCAGAGCGAGCTGGGGGATACCATGATCATGTACTTTTGCGAGGGCGTGAGCTACAAGGCGTGGGACGCTTGCATGGAGGAGCTCATGGACCGACCGCGGTTCGTAGGACACGTCTCGAGAGGGTTTGCGTCCAAACTAGATCAACTACAGGGATCGAAGCTCCGACGTAAGGAGCTAAAAGGTCCTTGATAGGGGGAGGGTTTTTTTTTAGAGAAGAAGAAAAAAAGGTGAAGACATACATAGCCTAGGTATGATGTTGTGAGCTCAGATTGATATTTCCTTGGGATTAGGAGGAGCGGCAGGGAGTTCCTTTT
>KV875243.1:533924-626351 GCA_001879505.1 Calonectria pseudoreteaudii | reverse complement strand
TTTTTTTTTTTTTTTTTTTTTACTTTCATGATGTAACAATTTGGGCGGCTTGGGAACTGGGACTTCTGTTTTTTTTTTCAAGGGAAATTTCACATCCTGCCAAGATGGATTGGAACGGTTACAAGTTTCTCGAGGTGCAAGGAGCACCGTTCTACTTGCTTCATACAGCGTCTGGAAGCCGCAAGGCTGTTGGCAGGTGGGCCACGATGGGGATAAATTTGGACATGGCATGATGGGGTGGCCAACAGCAGCAGATCTTATCTCGGAACTCAAACTTAAACTCATACTTCTCCGCAATCTTCAGCTGTTCCTGGCATTTAGATTCAGAGCCGATAAGGATCTCTGGTTCAGAGGCTGCACAGTCGGTAATAGCCGAGAACCATAGCCGAAGCCAGGAAGTAGTTCAGCGGCTCAACCCGAGAAGCATATTTGTTGGCACGTTCAATTGGACCAATCTTTTGAGTCCGTAATATCACAATGATGAATTATGCAGTACAAATTTTTTTCAATTGTTGTATTCATGTCTATGGAACCAGGTCACAAAGCTGTCACACTTGTCGCCTGTACCTAAACACCCGCAATGTGAGGGAGTCTCTTGCCTAATCTATCAAAACCTTTGGGGTTCAATCAGTAGCCGTGGTTATTCATCCCGACGCGAGCTCCCGACCCGCCGGCTTTTCCAGCCGGCTACGTAATGATTAAATAGCAGAAACCAAACAGTTTCCGAAAATCCTCGTCCCCTCGAAAAATGATCGGGGACACCTTCCTGCGGCGCCGGAACCGTGCTTCCGACGGTAGCAGTGGACTTCAATCACCGGGGGACCGAGCATCACGTGTCGGTGGTGTTTCGGGCTGGGGCGCCGGCTAAGATGGGCAACGGCTGTGGATCCCCGACCGTGGCGTCGGCATGTGTAATCGGTCCCTGGCATCGCCTTTTTTTTCATCTTTTGGCGTGAACCCCTCGGTCTAAGCCACCATGCTCGCGGAGCAAAGACCGAGGACCGAGCTGTAGTCGCTGGCCGGATGAGAGAAGACCCGGGAAGGGGCGGACAAAAGAAATAACGAGAATGATGGATGTCGATGGAGACCGAGGAATGCGCCATCGGTATGATTTGATGCGGCGAGGGTAGATGTGCATTGTCCATGCTGTCAGTTTCGATGCAAATGCCGATGCTGAGAGATGCTGAGAGATGCTTCCATCACCAGGTGCTTAAAGCAATGTTCCGTGTTCCGACACAATAAATGATGCTCCGTAGCGAGGTATTCCAATGATAACGCCGTTGCCCCATGCAATCAAGTACGATGATCATCGTCATCTTAATGTAGCCGCTAGTAATGTTCCGAAAAGTGTTGCGCCAATGCTTCTCCGTGAGCACAAAAAAAAAACAAATGTCCGTCAAAGACAGATCACGGTATGGTGTAGTGTCGATGTGTCTTTTTCGAATGTCGATGTTGATTCACTTATCGCTTCTCGTAGAATTTGATGGCCTTTTCGAGCTCGTCGAGGCTGGAACGGTCTCCGTACATTTCCATGAGCATCTCGTTCTGCTGTCTCTGGGCAGCATGCTCGCGCTCCATGTACTCGATCTGGGCCTGGCGGCGCTGCTGGGCCATTTCAAGGTACGTCTTGACACCGTAGCCAACGACGACAACTGCAGCGACAGGTTTGAGCCTGTTTTTTATCGTGGTTAGACTCTTGGCCATCATTTTTGGGATTTTGAGATGTTTTGAGAAGAAGTTGGGAATGAGACCGGAAGGGATGGATAAATGGATTAAGTTGTTGGGGAAGCTTACCAGGCCACAGGCATTCTCCTTCGGGGTCGCAAGTGGGGGACAATGTTAGGGTGGACTCGGGCGGCAGTGGAGAAGGACTGTCGAGGGACGCGGTTCATTTTGGCGGTTGAAGGAGAAAGTAGTTGGGAGGAGAGGCGTGGAAGACAAGGTCTTAACGGAGAACTTTGAGTCTTAAGCTGAGGTGAATGAGCTGGATTGAGGCGATCTGAAGAAGCTTGCACAGTATATTCTTAACTGGATTCTATGGACCCTGAAGTGGGAAGGGGGCCAGGCGGTTATAAGTTGAGGGTTCGACAGCCGAAAGGACCCGGAACGTGGCCGGCAAATCGAACCACCTTGGGAGGGCGGCGCTGGGCGATGATGCAGGCGCCGGGTAGGGGCCATGATGGACCAGAATATGGGGTGACCGGGGGGGAGCAGCAGCGAGTGTGGGGCGGGTGTGTGAGTGCGACGATGGAAGTGAAGATCCCAGCGGGATGCGGTGCAAGCGCGTGGGCGCTGCGCAAATCAATCAGTGACGAGCGAGACGTCTGTGTCTAGGTGTGGGGTAGCCCCTCGGGATGGTGTGGCACCATTTGCTTGCTGCCCAGGCCATGGAAGCTCACGCCGGAAAGCTTGGAGCGGAAGCCGACGGCGGCGGGGACGGTAGCCTGATTTGGGCAGTTGCGGAGGAGGTAGCTCGTTACTGTTGGTGTGTCGTGCGTATCGGTATTATGTACGAGAATCAACTGCTCAGGAAAAAAAAAGAATCACGGCGGGGGAAAATATGCTGACAACACATTCTGACAAAACAAATATTCCTCGTCAGGCTAAATCCAGCAATCTCACTCCTCACGCACGCTCGACATCCGACACACGACGAGGGAGGCTCGCGGCAGGTACAAAACGCAAAACGTAAAACGCACATGCCACTAGCGGGGGCCCTGGTGGCCCGTGATCTGTCGTCCGTCCACCTGCCGTCTCACCACCATGACCTCACAAGAGGGTCCATCCCTTGGAAAATGGCCAGTTTTTGGTACCGCTGCGCACAGCAGAACAAGACAGCACAGAGCAGCAAGGCCCGAGCAGCCCTCACTTGGGCCTCTCTTCTTCCTAAAAATTCTCTACATGGCACCACTGCCCAAAATTGGACCCTGTGTTATTTCGTCTCACACTGCACGCGCCATTGGCTCGCCTGCTCATCAAAGAATGGCACGGAGCCCTTTTTCAAGACAGGAAATGACAGAAATGGTGTGCAGAAAATGCAACACACAGGCTCGCCAAGCTCGGCCACTTTCCGTCTGTACACCCTTCTCTTGAACACGCCCCCCGCATTCTGCTTCCAGCTGCGAATATGCAGCCGCACACCTTGTGCTGGACTGGACAATGCGTCTGGCCACTAGACCCCTTGGTGCAGAACATGTCACTTCCCCAGAAGAAGAAGAAAGAAAACAAGCCACCTTCTTCAACCCCCCCGGCTCTGGGCCGGCAATCTCATCTTACAGTCCTACCGTCTGCTCCGGGATCTCGATTCTCTCGGCTATAGAGATTCGCGGTCGAAAGGAACCAATTTCAGTCGCTCTCTCCATGGAATTTGCCTCCCGCATCCTGCTCCCCGCCTTGACGGACACTTCAGAGCGTCAGATCCTACCCCAAGCCATCATCAAACATGTGCTCGCCACTGGACGTTTTTTTTTTTTTAGTGTCATATCCAGGCAAAACACTTGTGTTACCCTTTTTTCACTAGTAAAGCCACAATGGAGCAAGTCAAACAAGTTAGGCTTGGCCTGTTGGTTAGGCTCCACGGCCCCGGCAGACCCCACGATTTGCCATAACGATCCCCCCCAGGTCTTGCCGCCTCCACCGCGACCATGATATTCAAAGAGAAAACACGACTCGTAACATGGTTTTCCCAATATGCAGCTTGACGAAATTGATATCCCAAAACCTACACCGACTCTACACCGTGCTCATGGACTTCGCCGCTGGCCTCAATGTCACCATCAACTGCTACACCACCTCGTCTGTCTGTCTCACGTTCGATACAAACCACTTGGTCCTGATTGGCAATCCCCCACGTCTCGACTTTACCTGCCGCCGCCACTGGACTTTTCTCCACACTATTTGCAGCTGGTCTCGGCTTCATCTACGCTTACCGACGTAATTACTCGCATCTCCGAACCTTCGCTCGACATGATGTCCATGTCTGACCATTCATCAACTTCTTTGGTCTGTTATTAGAACACCAGCCAATCCCATAATGCATCCTCAGCATGCGACTTTGTGATATTCATGTTGCACTTGTCTCCAGTAGCTTAGTTGTCTCTCGGTGACTCCCAGATCAGGCGCTTTTAGCTCTGTGTTGTGCTTTCCAAGTGGTGCAGCAATATTTTGTCGCTCAGCTTCCGGCGCACCTTCGGCAGAGACCTCCATCGCCCGGCCCGGGGCAGTACGGGTTGATCTCCGAAACCACGAAGCGGCCCGGTCCAGATGTCAGCCACTACTACTGCGCGTCTCAGGCTTTCAGTACGTTGGTAGCTCAGGTCCAGCACATCATCAACTTGTTTCATCTGCACCAGTGGCCCCAAATGCTGCCAGGCCATCATCACCTTTGGACATGTGCGTAGTCATCGGAAAGTAGCCGAGAGGGTTGTTTCCCCTCTATAAGTTCGGCAACGAGATCCTTTCCCATCCTCGGATCCCGGGTTGATTTTCAGATACCCAACAGTTGCCGGCAGCGGCAGACGAGGAAGTTTTGGTCCGAACCGAAGTTGTTTCTGTATAACCGGGCGCATCAGCCAAGGGCAGATTAGCGGTCAAGTGCTGGAAAAGAAAAGGTGCCACAAAGTTTGGGATGCTCAAGAGGCCTGGGCTTTCTTGTTGTAATCGGGCTTTCCTGGCGCCACTTTCTGGCATGCGGTCAAGAGGTTACACTGTGTTCGAAGTGCTCCATCATGTTCTCGCCCCCTTTTCTCGATGTTTGGGTGAAAGAGTAGGAGAGTTCATGTCACCCAAGCAAAACATCTGGTGAACGATAATAGTTGATGTTGTGTGAGTTTTTTCTGTGTTTCCTTTTTTTTTGGACGGCGTTGAGGGCCGTAATGGTCCAGAACCTGGGGAGGTATCTCTGATTGTTTTTTTTTCGGCCCCCATTTCAGCAATTCATTGTGCCTCTGGTCATCTCGGGACTCTTTGCTGGTTAGTTTTGGGCGGGAGGGACGGGCCGTCGTTCTTATCCAAGCTTACCACCACTCGGCTTCGCCCAACGGGAACCGTCCTTCTCCTGAATGGTTGCTCCGGCTCACAACGCTGCCTGGAATAAAGCGATGGTAGCCGAGATTTATGTACTTGGGAATATCTGGGTGTTTTTACCAATGCGTTGCTCAGATTTCAGTTGTGAGATCCATATCAGACACAGCAAAAGCGATGACGAGGTTCAATTGCTTCCAATTTTAGTTATGCAAATAATACATATGAGGGAAACCCTTTTCTCGCCTAGTATGTCAAAATAAAAAATACACCATCATGTCTGCAGAACATGCGTAACTCGAGTCTTGATAGGTAACATAGGAAAAAAGGCATCTAAGTGGAATGCCATCCATGATAATCGTCAATGTCATCTCCTCTTCCTCCATCGCCGGGTCGGGCGATGGAACTCCTCACACCTCCCAATCCCACCCAAATACCCAACCTTTTCGAGAAATTCTTCCTCCGACCCCTCGTGCTCCTCCCGGACAACAAAGTCTCCGCCAGCCAGCCTCATCGACGACACGGGGAACTTCTCGAGCCATTGATCCCAGGCAAAGTCCCACTCCTCATCAAAGACAGCGCACCTCTCCTCCTCGAAGCAGTCGTCCCAAACCATGGTCCAGTAGTTGAAGGCCAGGGCCGTCAGGAATTGGCCCACCCTGTCGGGGGATCCCATCTCCCAGGCGGCTGAGCGGCGCGTCTCGTGGCGCCGGAACAGCTCGGCCCTAAAGAGGAACTGGAGGAGTGCAAAGTGGAGGTCTCTGGGTTGCTCCCAGGCTTCCTCGCTCATGTCCAGGTAGTCGTGGACGAAGCCGACCCGCTCCTCGGTCTTGGCGCCGAACATGACGTCCTGGAACACTGGCTGCACCTCCATCAGCGCCGTCTGCAGGTCCTCTGGGTTGGTCCAGATGCGGTTGTCGCGGCACAACTTCTTGCATCGCCAAAAGGACGACCTGATGGGCGGGGAGTCGACAAAGGACCAGATGGCGCGGAGCTTGGCTGCTCTGGCGGCGAAGTAGTTGACGAGGTCTGGGAACAGAGTGTCTACCATGGCCTTGACAAAGTCCATGTGGTAGTCTATCACCGGAAGCTCCTCATCGCTGAGCTCCTTGTCTATGAACCAGCGAAAGGGAATATCGAATATCACCTTCTCCGAGAGGCAGTCCTCCTGGCCGCACCAGTTCTTCCTCGTATCCGGTCGGCCACGGGAAATCTGCCTCTCGAGGTACGTCTGCTGAGTGAGCTTCCGCCGCCGAAGTGTCCTGAGCACTGCTAAGCTCCGGCTCTCAGAGTCTGGATTTTCATAGTCTGTGTCTGAGTCCGAGTCGAGTTGGAATCTGGGCACCTTGGAAACAGCAGGCTTTCGGGGTCTTGCCTCGACTGCCGGCTTCTCAGAGACCGCCTTCTCAGAGACCGTCTTCTTTTTCTTTGCAGAAGTCGTACCCCTATTGGCGGTCAACTTTTTCCGAGACTTCGACGTGGGTGGTTTGGGTGCATTTTCAGCCGGTTGTGCTGTCTGAATCATGACGCCCAAAGTAAGGGGACATAGTGAGGTTGGACAACACACACCACAAGTTTAAGAAGTATTGGGGGGGAAGAAAAAAAAAGAAAATGACCACGGGTATCAAAAATGAGCCCGCATATAGGCGAGATGAGAGCAAACATATATTTCTGGGACGGTGTATTCCAAGGAACCAGTGGTCGAACAAAGAGGGCTGAGGCGCCGTCTTAGACACGCTGGGGCGGTGTTAGCCCAGGTACAGCGATACAACTGAACAAAGGCATTGCAGTCGTTTGCGTCCTGGTATCCCGAAAGTGCAGCGTTTTGGTCGCCGGTGCTTTGCTCGGTGACTAAAAAAAGAAATGTAGGTGCGCATGATGCTCTAGTGATGAAGCATATATGCGAACTCCAGCTGCCCCAACTACAATGGACGGGCCAGTCAATTTGGAGTTCCATAAAAAATAAATAGGTCAACTTTACTTTTTTATGCTACAAAAAACTATGCGGTGGATATTGGTCATCAGAGAATCGTATAATCACGTAGCAAAGACATTTCAGCACGTCTCTCTCTCTCTCCTTCAGCCTAGTTTTTTTTTATCACAGCCAACAGCAACAGCAAGATCACCATATAAACTTTCTGCACTTTTTGCTACCGCACAGGCACTTCGTCATGTGGTCCAGCTGACCCTCGCCCGGTTCCTCTCCCTCGTACGCCACGCCGTCGACATAGTCAAAAGTGAGCTCCTCGCCCTTGGGGATGTCCTTGATGGCGAACAGCGCCAGGTCGTGGATGTGCTTGTCCGCGTGGTCGCCCACTCGGGCAAAGATGCGCATGTTTGGGTCGCACGAATGGTTGACGAAACGGGTCGGGCCAGCCATAAACTCGCCGTCCACCTCGAGCGGAGGCCCTCTCAGGCGGGGGTCCAGGGAGTCGGCGTCAGTGAACTTGTCAAGAGCGAACAGGTACACGTCCTTCTTCTGGGACACGGCCGACTCGGAGCGGCGGCGGTCGGCCTCGGTGGACGTGATGATCTCGCCGACGTAGCGGTCCACAAACTGGCCCTTTCTGATGGGTACTGGACATCTGACACCTAAATTCGGCGAGACGAAGGGGGGCAGGATATCAGCAATCTGGTTCGCCATTTCTAAGCAGCCGGGGCCAACTTGTTCCACTCACCCCATCCACGGTCGTCAGTCCGGAATATCTGCAGCGGAACCGTTCGCCCCCGCTCTACCACACGGTTGGGACAGCTGTCGCTGCACGAGCAGCCCTGGTGGCACTCGTAGATAGGCATTTTAGATGAGTGAATTCCGGAGCGCAAAATGCCAGCTTTGGACCCATGCGTGTGGTATGCATACGCCTTCCTCCGCACCTTGGGCTTGTCCAAGTCCATCCCGTCGCCGCTGGCCTCCTCGTCATCGTAGAGGTCGGCCAGGCACATACAGCTCGTGTACTGGCACTCGCCGTCGTCGGCGCAGCCGCAGCCGCTGCGGAAGCTATCCTCGGCAGGCTCGACGCCGTCGCCAAGAACATTGTTCTCTATGAAGCGGAAGCCCTTAGGGAGAACCTCGGTGTCAATCTCGTTGACAATGGTGATGGGGGCTAGCTTGTGAGTTGGGAATGACCTGATCTGGCACCAGTGACAGACGTCCTTCTCAAGCTCCTTGTTCTAAGCCGCGTCAGTGGGGAAACCCCCGTTATCTAAGTAGAAATATACATACTTCTTTTCCATGTTGAAAAAAATGCCTTTCTGTAGCTCGCTCCATGAGCTTGTCGTCCAGGATTGGTTGTATGTATAGTCGGGGCGGATTTTCGACAACGCGGCGGGGCCAAGTTGCTTCAACAACTGGCACAGTTGAGAGAGACTTGGTTTTTACCACGTAACCTAACCTGATGCTTTGATCTCGCACTTGCGTTTACTTGAGTTTGGTCAGCACAGGGCACGCATCTAGTTGAGGTTACGCGACGCGATTAGAGTGGCTAAGAGAGGGTCGGTCAAGGTAAGCTATGGTGGGGGAGGGAATGTGCTCACAGGTGCATCACCTCGGTGAGCTTGATGCCAACAAGCCCTCCCTGCCATCAATCTGCATGTCATGGAAACATGTGTGCAGCACCAGAATACTCAATCTAACAAATATGTGCACTTGAAATGATCTACGTATATCCAACACACTTCATGCCAAGACCTTTTTTTACCCCTCCTCATCTGCACAATCATTTCGGGATTGGCAGCTGGGGACGAATAATTGGTCAAGTCTAGGTTAGGCCTCTGGATGTACGCAGGGCCATGTGCCAGCAATGACGTTAAGATGGCGCTCTCCATCTCCGTGCCATCCAGCAGATAAGGATTGGACCAAGCACAAAAAACAAAAAAAATCCACAAACGCAAGGCCCGTCCACGACGGCACTCTTTTTTTTTTTTTTTAGCTTCTTTTCCCCAGGCATCGGCCCAGACTTGGCTTTCGTGATCAGAAATGCTGAGATGACGCGGCGTGGCTGAGGGTATGCAAACGGCACTTGGAAACCCACCACATGCGACACTAGCTTACAGCACATGCAGCTGAATGGGTGAGTGAGATGACGAGGCTGCCAGCACATGCGGGAGGATGTGCACATCTTTTGCGTGCTCCCGTTCATTTGTATTTTCGCATCCTCTGGGAAGCTGAGGTCAGACCAATCCTGCCAGCCAGGATGGTCAATGCACAGGCGCAATATCATGTCCAATGCGCTGACATGTGTGTCTTGGACATGCTTACCTTACCCAGCAACCTAATTGCATCAATGCGGCGGCAGCGGCGTGACGATGCCAACTGGGCCGGTGCCGGCGGCCATGGCTTGTCTCTGGCGAGCAGAATTGCAATACAACTAGCGAGTAATGTGCGTGAATGCTTGTCCACAATTAAGGCTGGAGACTTGAGGATAAAATTAGTCCAGCACCATGCTTCCTTGCTTGTGGTTAGATTTTATGTGGGCAGCCTATATCTTGTTTTGTTTTGTTTTGTTTATTATCGGCCTTTCTTTATATACATATCCATGCTCTGCCTGCCTGCCTGCCATGGGACTCCCTTGAAGAAAAAGACAGACGAACGGCAACCGCATCATCTTCGGTTTCGTTCTCTGGGCTTCCCAGGCCATCGTGTACGATGCAGCGATGCATAAAAACCCCACATGCAGCACCACCCGTTGGTCCACGCCTCTCTCTCGGCTGCCCCTCGAGGCATGATCCCTACCTACCTACCCTACCTACCCTACCTGCCCGCCGCCACTGCAGAGCTGTGCTCCCCTTGCACTGGAACTGGGACTGGAACTGGAACTGACACTGGCTGGCACTTGTCAGCTCCCAAGAATCGGCTGTAACTCTGCATCATGACGCGGATCCTTCTCTGACTCTCGGGTTTTTTCTTCCACGTCGTCGTCTTCCCTCCCTTCCCCGCCTTTTCACAAGCCTCCCTGGCTGGCTGGCTGGCTGGCTCGTCCAGATTGAAAGATGCTTCATTGTGCCTAATCAATCCGTTTCCTTTAACCGGACCCGAACTCCCCAACCCCAATTCCCAATTCGCCGCTTCCGGAGCCTAGCCCTGACTAAATAGCGCCCACATCCTGTGCCCTCGGACGACCCGCCTTCAACTGACTCTGGCTCGTTGCGCCTCCCCCTGTCCCCTGTCACTCTTGTGCCCCAACTGTCTGCGTCCCTGTCACCTCGTGGCTCGGATTTGCTAGCGGCGCTGGAACAAACCTGCCGCTTTGGGTTGCCTTCTCTCTCTCTCTTCTCGTTCTGTTCTGTCTGTCAGTCAGTGTGTGTCTTCACCACTGTCGCAGTCAACTGACACACGGCCTTGCTCGCTTCATCGCCACAACCGACGCCCCTCCTTCTCCTCCTCAAATACTTGTTTTCGCCTTCACCACTGCTCGTGTCCATTTGGCTTCCCCCCCTCTGCGCCCTGGCACAACGTATTGTTTTCTTCTTTTATTCGTGGTGACTTGCGATTCCTTCAATTCGACATAGTAATGGCCAGGAAGCTCTAGACCGCGATCGACGAATGTTCCTTTTTTTTCTTCTTTAATTTTTTTATTGCCGGTCCGACTTTTCTGAGCTGTCGTCCATTCGGGCCTGCTGTGCTGCTTGCGCATCTAACGTGCAGTGACGCCCGAGCCTGCGCCCACCCAAACCACCAACAAAACAGCCCCAAAAAATTAGAGACATGGTGTGATGCAATCCGCAACCCTCCCTCGCCCCATCGCTCTCGGCCTTTGCTAATTACTGCCTCTGTGCTCACAGGGCTGCTGCTTCTCACGCTCCTCGGGGCCGAACTCGCCCTACCCGGGCGGCGCCCCAAATGCTTCCTCCCGCGCCATCAACCCCCCGCCGCTCTCACTCCCCGAGCCAGCCCACCCGCAAGCTCAGGGCCCCTCCTCACGGCGACGAAGACGTGAGCAGCGGCCCCTTGACCAGCACATCGATAAACCCCTGAGGCGCCACGAGTGGATATCGCGCGATCGCTCGTGGACAAAGGCCCAGCTAGCCAGGGAGCGCGCCGACTTCTTCGACACCAGGGTCACAGGTAGGGCTGAGATATGGCAGACAGTTCACGCTGCCCTTCAGGTCCTCTGGGACCCCGATGCCCAGGATGACGGCTCCGAAGGCCTTGCTACTGCCCGGATGATCCTCTCCGCTGCAGAGATCTCTCTTCCGACCGGCAACCTGGTCAACGGCGTCTACGATTCTCTTGGAAACTACTATCAGCTGCCCGAATGGGTCGTCTGCGACCCTCGCAACGTGGTTGAGGAGCCGGAGGAATCGCCAAACGACCATGGTTCCACGGCTGGCGGCGATAGCACGGCCGAGGAAGACATGACGGACGACGACGTGGACGATGTTGACGAGATCAAGGGCAAGAAGCAGGGCAAAGGCAAAGAGGTCATCGATGCGCGAAAGCAGGTCGTTATACGAGCGAGGCTGAGCGAAAACGGCCAGGACATCAAAATCACCATCGCAGAGACGGAGCCCATCAGGAACGTTTCCAGAAGAATTGCCCAAGAAGCCGATGTAAGTATTCCCCATTGAGTCGCTGCGCCAACCAAAGCAACGGAATGAGCAGAATCGCTGACCATCGTCTAGCTTGCACCTACAAAGAAGATCCGAATAGCCTACATGGGCAAGATTCTCAAGGATAATTCATCTCTTAATGCGCAAGGTTGGCAGTCTGGCCATGTTGTCAACGCACTGGTCTTCAACCGCTAGCCTCGTCTTCCCCCAGCCTCAACCACTCAACATCCCCTTATAATAACAGGCCTATTTGATTGCTCTCGATCCTGGATATTTACTCCATGAAGAGAGGCGGCCTTGACTACTATCATCACAAACCCCCTCCTCTTCCCTTACTGGCATAAGCTGCCACTACCTCTGCACATATGGCATCTGCGCTTCATATTGATTGTTGCTCTTGGCTTGATCACGTCTGGATAATACCCATGTTGTTGCTTCACTGTTTCCTCATAATTGCTTTTGCGGAGTTCATCTGGGTCTGGCATTAGCGCTGCTTCTTTTTTTTTTTACCGTTATACTGCACAAATATATCCCCCCCCCATCTGTTCAATGTACGCAGAAATTGTTCTGGAAAGTCTCTCAAGGCTCCCCCCACTTGTCCACATCACAGTTACATACCCGCAATCATACCCCTCAAGTGCTCACTTCCCATGACTAAGTAAATTCATAGATTTAATAACGGGGCCTAATTCTCATACCCCTCATCTTCGTACATACACTTTGCTCATGACGCCCACTGTGCTTGAACCACATGTTTCCGTGTCTGAAAATCATTGTCTACCTAACCTGCTACATTTGACTCTACCAGGGGACCTTTCGCATAGCCTTTTGGAGGGAAAACACCCATTAACATGCTCCACCCCCGACTCCGCTCCTCTCATCGTCATAACTCTTGAAGTGTACCAGCACTGGCGTTCAATAAACACTACAAGCACTCGGATCGTCTTTGCGACCCTCCCACCTTACGAGCTCGATCCAATCTTGTTCAGGCCCTTCAAAGAACCCAGGCTCAGTGCCAGGCCCTGGGATCGGCTTCTTATACGGACAAATCCGGTAATAGGACCATCTTCGCCCTCCTTCTCGATGCTTAGGTTGGCAAGAGCATCCTCGCCTAAATCACTGTTAGCAACCTAGTCCGCACACAACGATGGTGAAAAAAAAAAACCCGAAACAAACTTACCAAACACGCTGCGAGCGTAAAGGTTGGCACTCAGGAATTGGCAGTCGCCCTTGAGACTGGCCTCTGGTGTCAGGCAGTTCATATTTGTGCAGGCCATCAGCTGCTCGAGGAATTCTCGTAGTGTCTTGGCCTTCGAGTTGATGTTAACCTTGTTCTCCCACTCGAACTCGGTCCACATGGTGCGGAACTGTGTCTCCGTGCAAGTAGCGGGCTGGATGTAGTCCATAATGTCCACATGCAGGTCGTTTAGGATCACCACATTGGTGTCAGTAGAGTGGGCTCCGTCGTACACCACATTGCCAAAGATGACGCCGGTGTCGGTAGACGAAACCTTGATCGTGCATTGCACGTTGTGGAAATCGTGAGGGCCAAGGTTCTGTGTTGTAGGTCGTTCAACAACCTTCAGGTCACCCAGAGTGGCAAACTCAACCGATAGGTTTTGCAGAGTCTCGGTCGTCTGGTTCACCAAGAGGACGTCGAGGATGATGTCGAACTGGTGTACCTTGACATATGCCTCGGCATACACGGGATCCGAGAAGCCAGTGAGTTGGACCACTCTGCTGAGCTTGGATGACAGGTCCTCGGTAGCTGATTCACCACCAGTTGCCCTCTCAAGGTCCACTTCAATTTCTTCCACTCCTTCAGTGGCATTCTTCTTGGAAAGTTGTCGGATGGCAACGACATCATCGACTTGCACAGCGGCCTTTGCCTTCTCAACAGCCTCCTTGGCAGCGCGCTTCTTCTCCTCGACCTGGACCATGGCACGGAACGCCTTGCGGGTGTCATCGAGCCACACTGTTTCCAGCTCCTTCTGCTCAAACTCTGCAAGAGATCGCACACATGACATGATACGATCCACCGAGTCCTCATCGATAGGGGCCTTAACAAACTGAGACTGACCAACACGAATGATTGAGATCATGATGAGCATGGCCTCGGCTCTCAGTGCATTGGTTCGCGCCTTGTCGGAGGAAATCTCAGCGTGTCGCATAACAAGCTTAACGAGAGTCGAAGATAGCACTGTTGCCAGGTAGTAATCGCCGTCTAGGATGAGCTGGCGTAGAGGAGGCTTTTGCGCAGACTTGACGGCTTCCAACTTGGCGGCCGCGGACGACTGACTAGTGAGGGCTGTCTCAGTGGCATATGTGCCATCAGCAAGGACCTTGCGCGAACCGCTGGGGGCGGCAGGCTTCGAGCTTCCATTGACGTGGTCTTCTGGCTTGTCCTCGCTCTCGTGGGAATCTAACAGACGCTGCTCGGAAGCCAGGATGGGCATCTCACCCAGACTGGCACGTATTCTCCTCCAGGCATCTCGGATGTCCTTCTCCTCGAGCGAGTACTCGCCAATGATCCACAAGATCCCGCGGTAAACCTTACCAGCTCGAACTTCGCCCAGAGTTGATACAAGTCGTCCAATAATGGTGGTTCGAAGGGCGGGGAATTTTTCGACGACCTCCTTGACAAAGTTAATTACGTCAACGGCAGAAGCATTGTTGAAGTCCGCGATGAAGTCCATAAGCAGCTCGACAACGCTGGAAGCAACCTCGGAGAACTTGATGGCGCATTGGTGAATGGTGTGGATGAGGAGCGAACGGTACTCGGCGTTCTTCTCGTATTCTTGATCCACCGTCTTTGAGAGCTCCTTCTTGAGCAAGAGCACAACCTCCTCAACATTCTTGCTTGAAACCATCTCGAGAGCAATCCCGAGAGCCTTTCGTCTTACGTCGATATCGGTGCTAGAGAGAGCTCGCAGGATTTCCATTGTCAAGTCATCCAAAACACCCTCGTTCTTCTTTCGCAGCTGGTCAACCCGGTCGAGGACAATAAGTTTGACATTGTTGTCCGCCTCTTTGATGCTCAACTCAATAAATTTGGCGGCGGCAGCCTTCACGGCCACAGGGTTCTTGGTTAGGGCGGTAAGTGAAGAAGCAGCCTCGTAAACAACTGTAGATGCGCCAGCTTCCAGCAGGTCGAAAATTAATCTTAGGTACCGAGCCTGCAACTTTGGTCAGCGAAAGCTTCCTCTTGACATATGTAAAAAACGGACCTTGTTTTGGGAGTTCTGAACGGCATCCTTGCGAATAAACTCAAGCTCAACTAGTTGCAAGAGTTCCTCTGCATTGGGAATGCCCTCGAAGACGGAGCTAAGGTATACGAGCGCAGCATCGTGGTCAATGCTGGACAATGCCGCAAAGGCGTTCCTCTTGCATGTGGCATCGGTCTCACCGTCTAAGAAAGTGGAGATGAGCTCTGAAGCGTCGGGGATTAGAGATGGAGAGTGCAAGAAAATTGAGGAGATGGCGAAAACGGCGTTCTTTCGGACGTAAGCATGTCGGTGCTCGAGACAGGATCTTGCTGAGGACAGGAGGGGTTCGATGAGCTCGGGCTCCCTCAGCTTGCAGAGGAATCGCAGGGTGTTGCCTCGAATGTACTCGTTGGGGTGCTGCAGGTCATTTCTGATGCCATTGCTATAGTGGGACATGTCAGTAGGGTGCTAAGGGGGCGCAAACGGTCGAGGATGTGCCGTACCAGACGAGAATCATCTCTTGCTTAAGCTTGCCGCTGCTGTCGAGCTTGGGGCAGATCTCGTAGTAGAAGTATAGGAGCTTCTTGAGAGGCTTGTATTTGGATGGCATGACGAATCGAATAATGTGCATGAGGAGAGTAGGCATAGGATCGCCGTTAAGCATAATGGTCAAGATGCGCTTCATGGTATCAACCTTGGTCTCGTCCGTCCCCTTCTCCAACTGCATGCGCAGATCGGAGACGGTGGGGACGTCGGCAGCATTGTCCTGGTGGACGAGACTGTAGGCGTTCTCGAGAAAGCCAGACATGTTGGGCAGGGTCGCCAGCGGCTGGCCGTGGGTTTGGTGGTGAAAGGATGCTGTAAATGGGACGTGGCTCGAAGGGGCCCGGAGGTGAAAGTGGGATTGGGGGCAGTAGTGTAAAGTCGGCGGTGGGGAGGCTCAGGGGCTCACGGGTGCTTGGAGCTCTCCAACTTCAATGGACGGGACAAAATTGAAGATCCGCCAAGGCCATCCGTTTAGTTATCGCAGCGCGCAATCGCCGGCCAAGGTCACCAGATTCCCCAGAGTTGTTCTGGGCCAGCTGTCTTGAAAAACGTCAGCTTCTGGAAGGTCTATCTGTCCTGCCAGCGGTACGCCGAACAGGTGGCACTAAGCGAACGGACGGATCCCCATCACGTGATGATAGCACGGCCACAGCGACGACGCCACTCTGCTGGAGAGCTTTCAACGAGAACTGCCCCGCCAAATGTGGCCCGTGCATGCATTGGAACCCACCTTGGCCTCTTTGAGCTGTCCCGCCATCTTCAGCCTCGCGGTTGACGGGTGTCGGAATTAGTTTTTGGTCAGGTTGTTGTGATCTCCAAGACATCGACCGGGCTCCATTTGCTACCTGCGCAGAATCGCCAACATGTCGGCCTCAAACGAGCCCTTCTACCTCCGCTATTAGTATGTCGCCATGCGCTGCCATCTGTTTGCCAGCCTCCGAGCCCTCAAACCTTCAGCAAAAGTTGATGCTAATGGCGGCCTGAATCACAGCTCCGGCCACATGGGCCGCTTCGGTCACGAATTCCTCGGTTCGAACCCTCACGAGTAGCCTTTTGGCTGTCTTAATGAATCCGGACTTACCATAAATTGTGACCAGAATTCGACTTTCGCGTCGTTGGCGACGGACGAAGCGCCGTGGCGAGATACGCAAACAACTCCAACTACCGCAACGACAGTCTGATTCGCAAAGAGAGTGCGTGCGAGAATATTTCTGGGATCATCGCGGTCGCTAACCAAACTACAGTGTGTGTCAGCTCGGTAGTAGTGGACGAGATCAAGCGCATCATCAAAGCAAGCGAAATCACAAAGTACGCGAGGCACCTCTCCCACCCGTTGCACGCGCCATTCTAACAGCAAACAGGGAAGACGACTCCAAGTGGCCTCAGAAGAACAAAGATGGACGACAAGAGCTGGAGATTCGGATCGGAAATGACCATATTGCGTTTGAGGTTGGTCACGCAAGGCTGCATGCAACCAAGATACTAACAATGGGCATAGACCGCCAAGATCGGCTCGCTGGTTGATGTGACGGAGTCGGCCGACCCAGAAGGGTTACGAGTATTTTATTATCTGGTGCAAGATTTGAAGGCCTTGGTCTTCAGCCTTATTGCTCTACACTTCAAGATCAAGCCCATCTAAAGGGCGGGCTAGCATTCATGGTTGTGAGATTGGGGTGGTTGGGGATAGCGATCGATACCCTTTTATGGCCACGAGTTATGTCCGAAATGTTTGACAAACGGCAAGCGATGAGGAGATTATGCGCGTGAGGTTCTGACAAGCCGATTCGATAACATGGCTCGCAAAGAAACGGTGTGCAAGGGCCTGCTCGGGGTGCATAAATTACATCAGAGACACATGAGCCTATCTTTTTTGGCTGGCACGTCTGCGTTGTATGGACGGGGCTGAGAGGAAGGTTCCCCGAAAAGACACAAGAGGAAAAAAAAGGAAGGACTAGCAATGCCGCCCTTTGCCGCCTCCATACAATTGTTTTTGTAGATGGGAGAATTATGAAGTCAAATCAAACCACCCAACTGACCAAAACACGTGAAAAGTTGACAAATTGTTCTTTTCGATGGAAAGATATAGATGTGATCCGTGGTACGACAATTGATCGGGAGAGATTGGGTGCCAGTATGGGAGGTGGACGGCCCAAATCTCGGACCACACACTCTTTCTCACGCACCACACATACCTACGCGCAACCAAAGACACACACACGCACCTATTGCACCCTCCCAACGAGCATGCTCACGCACCTACGCACACACCACTTCTACGGAGTCGGTCAGTAAAAATATTACCAGGGGCGCTGGCTGGCCGCATCTGAGGCGGGCCACGATGACATGTGTCGGGATTCCCGAGTGACATGACTGCTGTGCTCCCCCAGACACGATGCTGCGCGTGCCGCCGATACGGGTGATGGGTCAGAAAAAGGGTCTCAAACAACAATGGCCTTCTCAGCATTGTAGTCAGATTTCTCCATATTCCCAAATCTCGAATGTCAGATCAGGGAAAGTTGTGCTACCGCCCTCAAGGATCCATGGGTCCAGTGGGTACCGCGGACTCCACCCGGGGCGCTGAGAAGACCGCTGGAAGTGGTCCCGTCACTGAGACGCCTCAAGCTCCCGCTGGCCCGCTCTCGATCCAGCTTCGCCGTGCTGGGGGAGGTCTAGGTCTGGGGCGGCGTGTGTTCGAGCCCAAGTCTGCATCCGCATGCGTGTGTCGTTGCAATCCATGGCGACCTGGCTGCATCCTTGGCATCGTCCGGGCAGGGCAACAGAAACTCCAGCAGGGTCTTGAGGTTGTATACGGTACAGATACGCCCGGGCCCAGTAGCAGGATGGGATCATTGACAAACAGCAAGCGCCCAGGTAGGAGCAATAATGCTCGCTCCGCCGCCTTTGGTTAAGGTGCTCGCTGACTCTGGGTACCCTGGCGGCATCCTCAGTCCAATCCACATCCCCATCCCTCCTGTCCCTCCTGTCCCTCTTGCCATGTACCAACTCGGATACCCACGCTACAGCGGCCGCTAGCAAATCAGGCTTGGGTGCGTCGCCCAGGTCTCCCCATGAAAACCCAGCAGCCCATCATCACTGACTTGACCCTTTTCGCCATCGACCCATTTGCGATTTGGCCCTTTTTTCTTGCTCTCTTCCTTCCTCGTCCTGTACCATTATTTTTCCTATAGTCTTTTCATCTCCAGTAATGGGATTTCGCCTTCCTTCCTAAAGGCCGGTCGATGCGCCTGGGGATCCTACTTTAACTAAACCCCATGTTCCTCTTGTCCCGACATCGCCACCTGTGGTGATTCCCAAAGCAGCCTCTCCTTCTGCGACCCCGACGAGCGCTCGACGGCCGGCCGCTATCCATTTGACCACCGCCCCGATCTTGCTCCAATACCAGCGAGGACTGACACCCGTCCACTTACTCTTGGCTCTCCTTTGATACTCCCGTCACATCAAGAACACCCCTGTCGCGAGCCCCAGCTCTCGACCACTCTCTCTCCGCGATGCCGACTCCATCATCTAACCCGCCCCCCGACCCGTCGTCGCCCCGGTCCTTCAGCTTCTCAACCTGCCCCGATGACCTACAACACCCCTCTTGGCAATCTCATGATGCCGTTCAGAACCATGCTGATATGGGCGTTCAACCCGTGCCCTCAGTTCATGTAGAAGGCGTTTCCTCTTCTGAAGTTGACGCGCCACCCGCGCCTGAGGGTCCTGCGACTGACGATGCTATCATGGACGAAGGCCGTGCATCTGAGGATCCTTCATCACGCTCAACCACCATGTCTCCCCGACCCCAGTCCACCATGACTGCTGTCACATCACCCGTACCGAGCGGCCCAGATGCCGACTCCGTCAAGGGCAGGGACGCCGAGATCGGCAGTCACCTGTGCCGTCATCCGTCAAACAATACCCAACTAGCACCCGAGATCGAAACGATGCCACGTGCGTCTTTGAGAAGAAGAGCATCGCCTAGCCGCGAGTGGGATTCGATCAATTCTGATGCGCAAGAGGACGAGCTTTGGTCACCATCAATGGGGCCCGATTACTCTTGCATGAGAGTGAGCATCCGCCATCACTTGGCTACACATTGAACGGAATTTTAACAGATCTAGGTCATTCCCTACGCTCCCTCGTCCTACCTGCGTGCCGGCAGCCGATTCCACGGAACCCAGCAGTCAGAAAGACAAGTTTACGATGTCCAGGTTGAAATTAAGCACGTGGACATGCGGGAATCTTTCCTATGTGGATACTTGCGTATCCAAGGCTTGACCGAGGATCATCCAACTCTCACCACATACTTCGAAGGCGAGATCATCGGAACTAAACACAGTTTCTTCACCCAGCATGATAACTGGGGTGCTAATATGAAGGTGGATCTGAGCCATTGGTCCAAATTCCCTGCCTTCCGTCCCTTCCAGAAACAGGCACGCAAAGGTCCCATCACTATTCGAGACCCCGCACAAAAGGAGCATGTGTTTATGAGGTGGAAGGAGCACTTTCTGGTTCCCGACCACCGTGTCCGCACTATAACAGGTGCGAGTTTCGAGGGCTTCTACTACATCTGCTTCAACCAAGTCAAGGGAGAAGTTAGCGGTATTTATTTCCACTCCAAGAGTGAAAAGTAAGTCGGATGACGTTTATTTCTTTTTTTCTTTTGTTTCCGGCAATGTTTGCTAACCATCACCTTTCCAGGTTCCAACAATTGGAGCTGAAGCATGTGCCCGATCGGGGCTGCTTCGCCGCCACCGAATTCCGGTGAAGAACGGCCTTCCTCGCTTGCGAAACATCCCCATGGCAGTAGGCAGTGGGGAACCCACTACAGTTTATTTGTTCCAACTTGGTCGGATTTGGGTTGGAAACGTATTGATTGATACATAACGTATAGATGGAGGCGGTATGGGCATGACCCCTTTTATGATGACAGCCGAGTGCACGTGAATAGCAGTTTATGAGTCGCGGATTCCGGGAAATTCTTATACGCGGAGCACGGGAATATGTGATGGACAAAGGGTGGCCTTGCTGTATATGTGCTTTTTATTCGTCAGCTTCAAATTTCTTGAAGTATCCACGTCGAAATGGGTTGAGTTCGTCCGCTGTTGTCCCATTCGTCTCGGCTTTTCTACGAGAAACGTAGTCCTCGAGCGCGGCTGGGGAGACCTGTGCATCAGGTATGCGCTGGTAGGTAATGAGTCTCCGGGACCCTGTGCGTGTCAGCAACTCCGAGAATCGGGGCACGAGCCCCAGGGGACAAATGCTCACATTTGTTGAAAGGCTGGACACAGATGACAACAATTTCCAGGCAAGGGTGGGTTGGCACTGCGATTTCCTGCTCCTCGTCGTTGGCAGTGGGCATCCAAAAAGACAGTCTTCCGCCATCGACCAAGGTGTCTGATGCGAAGGTCAAAATGTCGTCAAGCATGGCTAAGAAGCTATAAGGCTTCTTAGGCGGAACGTAGTCGGGGTTCCTACTCTCTTGTCAGTTTTGGCTCTGTAGGATGTTGTGGCTAGTGTGCTACGCACTTTCCCTTTGTTCTGCCTGCCTCGATCAACCAAGGGGTCTTTTCGGGATCTTTACAGCCCAATACCCTCAGGCCTTCTCGGACACCATACGGTGGATCACAGACGATCCCGTCCCACCACCTACCTTTTCGCATTGGAGTGTGGATTAGGTCGGCCGAGAAAACATCTCCTAAACATGCACTCAATCCGTACTGCACAAAGTTGCCTTCAAGACTCTTCTTTCCACCCTCGCCTCTGATACTTCGGCCGTCAATATCGCTTCCCCATGCCATGGCACCAAACTGGGCACAGGCGATAGGAAATGAGCCGGTTCCTACGAACGGATCGTAAAAGAGTTTTCCCGGCGCTGCGAGAGCGATGTTGGCGGTTATGAGAGCAAGCTCCGAGTCCATGCTAGTAGTCGAAATATATGCACGCTTCTTCAAGTCCAATTTAATGGTGAGGTCGCGGGATGAGTTGGCTAGAAATCTGCAAAAGTAGACATGCGTGGGGTCGGGGATGCCGAGGGGCACGCTGTCAAACGGCCACTCTTCGAAGATGTTGAAGATCTCGTCGGGCTTGGACATTTTGATAGGTCCCTCGAATCCCAGAAATCGGAATGAGTTGATGAGGTCAACCCTCTTCGCATTAGATCGAGATCCTTGGTACGGATCTACCGCAAACTTGAATGTCACCATTTTGTACCGCTCCCAGAGGTGCGACGACCCCTGCTTGACGGCTTCGTGGGTCTCCTCGAGCGTATTTCCATGGCCCCAGAGTTCATGGATAGACTGAGCCAAGATCGACCTCCGGACGAGTCGCTTTGCCGCATCGGCTGAAGGCAATTGAACAATACAGAAAGGGGACTATTAACTGTGAGATGGGTGGCCAAGCGCCTCTAGGAGCAAAGGCACATACATCCAGGCTGTATTGGAGGACCTTGAGATCGAGACGTTCGACAATAGCCAGAGCCTCGATCTCTGCGAGTCTGAACGACTCGTGCACCTGGGCGAACTTGATGAGAAACTCCATTTTGCCCAGCGTCTCTTCTCACTGGTTGTAGGTTTTGCCTGCCGAGTATAGGTGAACTCGGATCAAAGAAAAAAAAGTTAGGTGGGGGAGGGGTAGATCGATCTCAATACTGTCATAGGTGAAGCGAACAAACACCCTTGTTTCCTCTAAAACACAACTGGCACCAGAAGGCTAGAAGACAACAGCGGGCCCGGCCTGCGGTAATATTGCGTGTAGACTTTGAAGGCTTCAAGGTGAGGGTGGGTGCAGGTCGAAAACCCTCTGCCCAAGTAGTCATACTCGTCGTTGGTGTAAAAAATTCGCCGATGAAATCCCGGCTCAAGAAGGTCGATTTTCTGGGTCATCCCCAAACCGCCTTCCTTACAGTCCTCGACGCTCTCCTTCATAATAAGCCGGTTTTATTTGTCGCTAAATATCTAGTTTCATACGCAAACGCATCATCAGACGGTTCCAACAATGTTCCCAGCGGCGTCGCCGTCCATTTACCAGACCCCAACATGTTTGGTCACATACGGTGCCATGGGTCACGTCGATGCCAACCAGGCACCCAATAAGGGCAAGCCGTGGACAGCTATCAAGTCCCAGGATTTCATCCACAAGGTTGGATCAGGGTTCCACCAGTGTAAAATTTCCAGCATTGATTCGGTTTTAGGTGGACTTAATACTGCCTTCCGAAGCATACGAAGCAGTTCGAGAAAAGATCACTGGTGCTCGACGGCCACCACACTACTCGACGGTGACCATGAGGCTGGGTGACATTCTGGAGGGGGAGTTTTTTACCGAGTATATAAAAAAAGGTAAGTATGATTCGTGTAAAACTGTTTATTGAGAAGACATGTACTAAATCCAGCGTCCAGGAAATATTCTCATGTTGTCTCAAGGAAAGACTACGGCGGGCAGCTTGTTTACGCTACACGAAGGTATTTTCTCTAGTGAATTTGTGAAGCAACATAGCTAACTCTGGCTAGGAACCCTGGACTTGTATCTAGAAAAGGATATATATGAACGAGCCGGACTCGTCGGAAAGCCTTATGGTGCTAAGGGCGGAAGAGGGTTAAAACCACGCTGGAGTATGTCATTCACTCCGGGACTATCACAACGCAGGGTAAAACTAAACGATCAAACTAGTTGTATCATTTGACCTGAGAAGTCCGGCAATGCTACGTGGAAAGAAGGGCTTTGATCGGTTGATTTATGCCTGCAAGAACGTTCTAGATCAGCCTATTGCATGGTTATTCTGCAACGTTGATGAATCAAGTAAGTTGGCTTCCCGTGGACCTTTTGCTAACAAACTCCATCTAACATTCACCAGCACCATCGCCAGACCCATTGCAAAAGCACTTCCCCACTTCATTTAGCTCCTCTCCTGGCACTGTTCGAGATTTCGCCGTGGCCCAGGGACCGCTTGATATTCCTGCGGAGATCCTCGACAACGTTGATAGATCTGGCCTTGAAGAAGCAGCGACAGAGTGTTACGAATGGCTATCCCTCATTCGACTTGGAAGTCCCCGCGTAGAGCCCCAGGATAACATCAACCCATATCTTTCACGATATCAGGTTCCAGGGGAGGTACAGGAAGAATTGACAGTGTGTAAATTGACTTGGCAGGGCCTCATTTCATCACATTGGCTCCATCAATTGCTTGTTGACGCTGTGGTCACTTGCCCCTCTGCGGCATGGTTCTCCCTGAGCGCGACTTGCTTTTCAAAGACAATTCCCGGAAACGCTGATGAGGTTGCCATTCTTCGGCCTCCTGCAGGCAAGGGAAAGTATCTCATGTGGGAAACCAAATTCTCGGAATGAAAACTCAGTCCTGCTTCGATCGCACGCTGCGTTCGTCACCAAGGCCCTGTCCTAAGATTGCTTCTTCAACGAGTTTGCGTAGCTCTGCCTGGCCTTCTGGAGTATTGAAATCCTCCCGCTGGGCCAGCTCTTCGATCCGTCTCCGGAATTCGGGGTCAGCCTCCCCGGGAATGTCTTGCGTTTCGTCCATGGTGCCGAGTCTGACGGACAAGCCTTCGGGAGGCGGAGGGATGGACTCTGGGATGATGGCCGCGGCTGTAGACTCGAGGTCATCACCTCGATTAGCCTCAATCTTAGCCAGATATGCAGCAACTGCTGGGAAATCTCCTTCGGCTTCAATCTTTTCTCTAGCTGTCAATCCCTCTGACCCTTTGTGGGTGATGTCAGCCCCGAGTTCCTCGACAAGAACTTGGGCAGCATCCTCGGTTTCAACAACGAACAAGGCGGTCTCGTCATCCTCGTCCTTGATATTGACATCGACGTGTAATTCGCGAATTAGAGCCCTTAGAAGGTCAAGATGATTGTAACTGGCAGCAGCATGAACGAGCGAATAGCCATGCTCGTCTTGCGACGAGGCCAGTGCTGGGTTTTCGCAAAGGAGGGGCAACAACGCGGGGCTGTTGTCGGCCGCAAGCAAGTACGGGTTGGGTGTCATGTCTCAATGTTCGCTTGGAAAATAGCCGCGGCGTGTTGTCGATGAAGGCGGACTAGGATTATTTAAGGTCAAAATGGAGTATCTAGGAGAGGTTGCCTTATTATTCGAGCTGTTGCATCAATGAACTTTTTTTTTCCAAGTTCCGACAAAATTGGGGATGCGGGGAGTGGAGGGGTAAGTTACTAATCCCACTCCATGTCCATCGAGTTCCCTGGGCAAGAGAGAATACGGCACAAAATAATACGTCTAAATTTAGTCGGATGTATTGTGTATTTAGTGCTAGGTGGTATTGGTGGTGTTTTTTTATTGCGATCTTGCTGAAGTCGAGTTTATTTAGTAGACACATGGTTTGATACCAGACTATTTCTTGATATTCTCCGTCTACGTTTCTCTGCAGCCTTGTGCAAGGTGGTATACTCATTTCTCAAGGAGAAGCCATGCACCCGGTGTGACGCATTTGGTCCATTAGCTTAGGTACTTGGTGAGTCGCGAAGGGCGCCCGGCCAGGGATCAGCCTAGGGCACGGGCAGTCAGATTGGTTGTTGCGCCACAGTTTACAGTGATGAGTCAACTAGCATCAACCCCTACTTCGCTAATATCGGCAATCGCACCCTTGGCCAAAAGATGATCAAGTGCTGTCTCATTTCCATGGGTTACTAGGTAGTTACTTTGTCTGACTCATGCGGCGAAATGGGAGAGGGCTGAAATACTGAGGCGGTGCGTCAAGGCAGTTTCCCCAACCCACACACGACATCATGTGCCCCACTCTGTTCTCATTCATGGTCTGTCAATGATTGCAGGTGGAGTGGTGTCTTTGAAATAATTAAATTGTTTATAAAGGGAAGGAGCATATCACATATTTCTTCTTTCTTGGTTTTCATACAATTTATTTACTTTCTTTTCTTGTCCATCGTCGTGGCTATCCACGGACGTCAGCAGACTAAACGGCGAACGCAAAAATAAACCCCTCCCAGACCGAGACCAAATAACCCAAATAACCAGGTTAGAACCCAATCGTCACTGTTGACGAGCACCCCAAAAATTGCGAAAACTTCACCTCCATCGCAAAAGGCACTGTGGGGAAGGATCCAGGCCCAGTGCTTAAACTGGTGAGAGCCTTGCGATGCCTGCTCGTCCCCTGTCCTCTTACTGGCCGTTTCTCACATATAATCATAGATACACATACGGACAAGCCGCCCGGTTGGTAAACACAATGGCTGCGCCTTACGTTCCGCAGGACGTACGGGAGATCTCTCAGTTGCTGGCGGCCCTCGATGTCGCCCGCAAGGAGAAGCGTCGAGGTGGCTTCGCAGTAAAGAAGACGACATTCAATGTCAAGGGATCCCAAGATGGCATCCAAGTCGACTCATGGAGGATGCAGGACTGGGATTACAAACGGCGCGATCTTCCCACCTATGCTCGTGGTCTTTTCACAACAAGAACGAGACGTAAGGAACCAGAGATTGCCGTCAGAGGCTACGACAAGTTCTTTAATACCGACGAGGTTCACGAAACCAAATGGTCCAACATCTTGACCAAGACCGAAGGCCCGTACGAATTAACCCTCAAAGAAAACGGATGCATCATCTTCATCGCTGGACTTGAAGATGATACCCTGCTCGTTTGCAGTAAACATTCTACCGGAGACAGGGCCGATGTCCAATTGAGCCATGCTAGCGCTGGTGAACGACGAATCGAGGCGCAGTTGGCTTCTGTGGGCAAGACCAAGGCCGACCTTGCTCGGGAGCTCCGCGCAAGAAACGTCACTGCAGTAGCCGAACTCTGCGATGACTCTTTCGAGGAACATATCCTAGCTTATGGTCCAGACAAGGCCGGCCTCTACCTTCATGGCATCAACCTCAACCTCCCAGAGTTTGCAACCTACCCGAGTTCCTTTGTCCAAGAGTTTGCCAACGAGTGGGGATTTCGCCAAACAGGGCTCATTGTCATGGATGACATCAACAAGGTCAAGGCCTTTCTCGAAGAGGCAGCAGAAACTGGTTCCTACGATGGCCAAGACGTTGAAGGGTTCGTGATTCGTTGCAAAATGAGCCCTAACCCAGGATCTCTCCCCTACAGTGATTGGTTCTTCAAGTACAAGTTTGAGGAACCGTATCTCATGTACCGACAGTGGCGTGAATGCACCAAGGCTTTGATTTCTGGCAAGCAGCCCAAGTTCAGGAAGCATGTCAATATCACCCAGGAATACTTGCTTTATGCTAGAAAGCGCCTTGCAGCTGACCCCAAATTGGCCAAGGAGTACAACTTGAACCACGGCATTATCGCCCTTCGTGACGACTTCTTGAACTTTAAAAATCTCAAAGGCGCGGATGCTGCAAACATGGACGAGGTCGACCCTTTGGTAATGACTGAAGTCACCGGAGACGTAATTCTCTGCCCTATTGCCACTATTGGATGCGGCAAGACAACTATTGCCTTGGCATTGACCCATCTATTCGGATGGGGACATGTTCAGAATGACAACATTTCCGGCAAGGGTAGGCCGCCTAGGTTTACAAAGGAAGTCTTGAACCAACTCAAGGACCACCCTGCGGTTCTAGCTGACAGGAACAATGCCCAAAGGCATGAACGAAAGCAAATAATCACGGATGTGAAATTGCAGCATTCCACTGCCAAGCTTGTCTGCCTGAACTTCAAGCATGACGAGGAAACCATCGATGAGATCAGACGCATTACAAAGGAAAGAGTCATCCAGCGCGGTGACAACCATCAGACCATCCATGCTGCCAGTGACCAGGAGAAGTTCCTCGGGGTTATGGAAGGATTCATCGGCCGATTTGAGGCATGCAACCCACATGCTCGCCCTGATGATGGGTTTGATGTAGTAATCGACTTAGACCCAACCGTGGGCAGTCGTCAGAATCTCGAAACTGTCGTCACGCAATTGAACAAGTACTTTCCAAATCTTGTCAAGGAAGTCCCCGGGCCAGAGCAACTTGATGACGCTATTGAGGCAGCTCTCGGATACAAGCCTGACTTCAAGCACGACATCCCAGACAGAGGCAAGAAGAACGACTCCGGGAAGCAGCAGAAGGAGGGCTCTCAGAAAAAGAAGAGACCGCCCCAGCTGGAGTACATGTCTGTCTCTGTTAACACCAAAGATGTCAACGCCGTTCTAGAAGAAGCTTTCAAGGGTGCCAGCGCCGAGATTTCAAGATTTTACAAGCAGCTGAAGCAAACAAGGCGCGTACAGCCCAAGTTCCATGTTACTCTTATCCATCGTGCATCCTCTCAGGGCCATCCCGAGCTTTGGCAGAGGTACTCAAAGCTACACTGCGATGCAGAAGCAGCCGGCATCACTAATCCCACCCATGGAGACTGCGACGTGCTATTGGAACGAGTAAGGATCCCCGCAAATATGAAAGTCACTCAGCGCTAATGATGTTTGTTATTCAGGTTGTTTTCGATGACCGTATCATGGCTATTGTAGTTCGTCTCATAGACCACAACGACGAACACTGGGAGTGTATCAACAATGTGGCACACATCACAGTCGGAACCCGTGATAACTCTGTGAAGCCGAGGGAAAGCAACGACTTGCTTGCAAGATGGCTTGAGACAGGCGCTGGCGGCGAGACCAATATTGGGGAGGTCGTATTTGAGAAGAGACCGACCCTCAGCGGCAGAGTCATTGGGGTATCCCCAAGGTAAAATAGCATAGGCAAGGATGAAGTGGTGGGGACAAAATATACATTCTAGAAGCGTGAAATACGGATGAATTCGAGTACACCAGGACGGAGCAAATGCAGCTGCTCGAATGCAAGTCCAATAAAAGTGAAAAACAATCAAGCTCTCAGTGAGGAGTCTAGAAGGTGGGAGGTCGGATGGGGGTTTGCAAGGCGTGTCATAAAGCTAAGACTAGAAGCAACGGTCTCTTGCACTTGGGTCTATGTGGTATCGTACATGGTTCAAAAACAAGGGTATTACTGGAAATATTAAAGATAAATGCACGGCGCTAAACCAATCGCGTTGCTCGTCACTCATCGTCAAGAAACCGGCTAGCAAGCGCTCCAAAGAATGGCACCTCGAACCTAGATGAACGAAATTAGCTCTGACATTGACATGATAGTAATATTTCATCCAAGACATACCGATCCAGGGTGTCGACGTCACGATACGCTCTCAACGTCAAAAAAGCAATTAAACCAAGATCTCCAAAGAAAACCAGCCAACTTAAGAAGGATGACCATGAAAAGATTAGGTGAAACACCATAATGGCGGTAAATAGCAGCGCTGACTGCCATGCATGAAACCTATTCCCAACAGTGTCAGTGATTATGTAGCAGAGGTATGAGACAAGAGGTTGGAGCTAGAAGCATCGCAGGACATAAATAATACTTGAAGCAAAGTATTGACATACCTCACATAATCACTGTTCCTCTCTAGTATCAATAGTATGATCGCACCAAGGGGCGGGAATGCCAGGTATGCCAGACAGGCTTCGTAATCCAATCGCAAGCCGAGGCTTGTATCAAACTCGCTGACTTCGACAGCAGGGTATGCGCCTGGCATGGAGCCAGAAGACCCAAACGCTCTCGTGTCATCCCCAACAGCCCATCCGCTGCCCTGGCCATCGAAGCCACCCCATCCTCGCTGCGGTTGCGGGTGCTGCAGTGGCGGCGGGGATGTTGGAGAAAAGGATCGTCTTGCGTCGTACGAGGGTCGAGGTGAGGCATACTCGGGGGATGCCACACGCCCATGCTCCGGCGGGGAGGATTGGTACGGTGCGAAGTTCATGATAGCGTCGGGAGGTGTGTGTTGCTTTCGGAGTGTCACCAATTGCGCCAAGGACTCGCCCCTGTTCCCGCTCTGAGTTTTTCGACTAGGTTTTGGCCCAAAGTGTACCGTTCAGAGGAGCACGATGGGCGAATGAAGACTTTCCGGGACGGAGAGTATCGCTTGCGAGCTAGACAACAGCTGTTGCAAACGCTTTGATCATGAAACGTCGCAGGCAATGCACAGCGCGTGGTGGTCCTTGATTATGTCGCGGGGATTTTTTTTTATGGCTCGTAGGGCTGTACGCTCGGGGGTTATGAGAATGAATTAGTACAGCCGGGCAAAGCGCGGGGGCGACGCGAGATGGACAAGCGACTCGGAGGTCGTGTTGAGTGATGATGTACAGAGGGATCCCACTTCAGATGTGGAGGAGCTGCCGTCTGTCCTGGTAGCCCCTGGCGCCACGCGTAAGCACTCTGGGACCTTTGGCGCCTGTGCTTGGCTGGGGGGGAGATCGCCAATTGGGCGCCGTTTGCGGCGCTGCCATGCTTACTGCCCCCCCTCCCCTCCCCCCGACCGCTGCGGGGAGCTGATCGCTTAACACCAGCTAGCCACTAACTTAGACCACTTTTACCAAAGACACCCAGCTGCAAGCACCAGATACGCGGGTGTGCACATGTAAATATCTAATAAGGCATTGGAGTAGCGGCTCACGCAAGAAATTGCATAGACACCACCAGGTGGCCCAAGAAATTGAGAAGGAACATCCACCTCCAAGGGGGCTGGTTTGGCATATTCATCTACTTGTTCAATGGCTGTCGTCAGCCACATACATGTTGGTCGTACAGGTATACATACAATGGCCCTTTTCGTGGGCACCCTATCTTTACATCTAACTTTGACGTCGCATGTAACTCCATCTTTATTGTTCGCCGGCACCCTTGTTTTCCTCCTCCAGCTGAGTCTTACGGCCTTCCAAAGCCAGCCATAGACTTCTACTTCCACCTTCGAGAGCGTTGGTGACGCCCAGACCAGCGCCTTGAAGGATTGCGACGAGCTGAGCCCGCAGGCCGTCAAGACCACCCTCGATGCCTCCAACCCAATTGATAGATGCCTGATCAAAGATTTTGCCCTCAATGCGTCCACCGACAAGAGTAAGCTTGGCCAATCCGTTTTGGCAGATAGGATCGTGGAAGCCAGGGCTCTTCTTCCTATTAGGGGCAGGGAATTTGCCTGGAACTGGAGAAAGGATGCTGAGTGCCGCAGCGACGTGCGCGGGCGACACGGCGGGGATAACCAATGCAGCAACAGGGCCGACCAGGAGCGGTTCGATCTGTGCAAATGAGGAATCGGCGGGAACCTCGGTGTTCTTTACGGCTTCGTATGCTGCAAGCGACAAATCGTGAACGAGAGGCCCACGGCTAGTGCGTGGGGTGTTGGCAGAGGCAGCAGCAGCCTTTGGGTCGTAGAATTCGACGATTTTGAGGGCCACCTTGAGCATGTTGGTCCTCAAGACCTGCAGGTGCACCAGAGCCGTAATGTCAACTGGCTGGGAACTTCCAGCGGCATTGACCGGGGGTACAGCCTCTAGAGCCTTCTTGAGCTCTCGTCGTACGGCTGCCCATTCAATGGCTGTCAAGTTGCTGTGTTGGAAGAAGAGGATCAGAGGAGAGGTTCGAAGAAGCGAGGTGTAAGATCGAATCGTCTGACTTTTGCTCGTTTCGACTGGTCGAGCACTAGGGGGCTTGGTGGCTGGGGTGTAATCAGCGGGTGGGCGGACTGCAGCAGACACAGCAGCGGACTGGTGCCCAGATGTCGAGATGGTGCGGATCGCAAGAGCCCATGATTTCTGCGAGAGGGCACGCTCTCTACCCAATTGGCGCAGGCAAGGCGCCGCCGCTCGTGATATCCGGGGAGCCATTGTCTACACACACCCAAATACCGAACTTTAGTGACGAATTTTCGCATAAAAGGCTGGTGGCTTACCTGATTGTGAAATGCTTACCAGCTGGTTCTCACGCTGCAGTCAAAAATTACCTGAGGGCCTCACGACGCTGAATGCCAAAGCCGGAAGATCGAATGGTTGGCCCGTGCTCCCGGAACAACCCACCACCGTTCTCCGGCGGCGACGTGCTCAGACCAGGGCCCAACCACTTGCCGTCGAGCTGCGCTATGTACGGCTTGGCCAGGTTGCTAGGCTGCTTACGCGCGATCTGACTGCCTGCGTAGCTGCTTAACCTTCTGCTCCACTGCACTTGAACAGCAACCGCCATCACCTCAACCCGCATTCTCCCTCTCCCCTTCCAACATCCACCACCCACTCGACGTCACCTGCATTTACCCGCCATCCTGCGGCCCTTAGTTACCTCGCCCGAAGCAAAACCCCCCCACATATTCCCATCATGTCGACTCTCGAGGAGCTCGATGACCTCGACCGCAGAGAGAAGGAGGACAAGAAGAGAGATGGCGACGGCGACAAGGATCAGAAGAAGGGCACCGATGGCGACGCCGACATGAAGGACACTGAGGAGGAGGAGGAGGACGACATCCTCGACGAGGAGATCCTGGGGCTTAGCACACAGGATATTCAGACCCGAAAACGACTGCTCGAGAACGATTCCCGAATCATGAAGAGCGAGCTCTCGCGGTTATCACATGAGAAGGCGGCGATGGGAGAGAAGATTAAGGAGAATCTCGACAAGATCGCCAACAACAGGTTTGTTTCGCTGTTACACATTGATGTGGGGAGCTTCTGCTAACCCCTGCCCAAGGCAACTCCCGTACCTAGTGGGAAATGTCGTTGAGCTTCTCGACCTCGACCCGACCGCTGAGTCCTCCGAAGAGGGTGCCAATATCGATCTAGATGCCACTCGGGTAGGCAAGTCCGCCGTCATCAAGACATCCACTCGCCAAACCATCTTCCTCCCTCTGATCGGCCTGGTTGATGCCGACAAGCTGAAGCCTGCCGATCTCATTGGTGTGAACAAAGATTCCTACCTCATCCTCGATACCCTACCCGCCGAGTACGACAGCCGTGTCAAGGCAATGGAGGTCGACGAGAAGCCTACGGAGCAGTACACAGATGTTGGTGGCTTGGATAAGCAGATTGAGGAGTTGGTCGAGGCTATTGTCTGGCCCATGAAGGAGGCCGAACGATTCAAAAAGATTGGCATCAAGGCACCCAAGGGTATGTGGAATTCTATTGAATTAGGCAAAAATGTCACTAACCCGTTGCCCAGGCGCACTGATGTATGGTCCCCCAGGTACAGGAAAGACTCTCCTGGCAAGGGCCTGTGCCGCTCAAACAGACGCTACATTCCTAAAGCTAGCAGGACCCCAGCTTGTGCAAATGTTCATCGGTGACGGTGCTAAGCTCGTGCGGGACTGTTTCGCCCTTGCCAAGGAGAAAGCCCCAGCTATCATTTTCATTGACGAACTCGACGCCGTGGGTACCAAGCGTTTCGACAGTGAGAAGAGCGGTGATCGTGAGGTGCAGCGAACTATGCTGGAGCTTCTGAACCAGCTTGATGGTTTCGCCTCAGACGACCGAATCAAGGTTCTAGCCGCCACAAACCGTGTCGATGTCCTCGACCCGGCTCTTCTGCGATCTGGTAGACTGGATCGTAAGATCGAGTTCCCACTGCCCAACGAGGAAGCGCGAGCCCAAATTCTGAAGATTCACTCCCGCAAAATGAGAGTCGACCCCGGAGTCAACTGGGGCGAGTTGGCCCGCAGCACGGATGAGTTCGGCGGTGCTATGCTAAAGGCCGTGTGTGTGGAGGCAGGGATGATTGCTCTACGGTCAGGCAAGAACAAGATTGGCCACGAGCACTACGTCGATGCCATCGCCGAAGTGCAGGCCAAGAAGAAGGATGTAAGTACACGACTTAGAAGCGCCGTCCCCGACCTCATTTTGCTAACAAACATGTTCAGACGGTCAACTTCTATGCTTAATCTGAGAGAAAGGGGAGTACCAGGTGCCGGGATCAGGACCAAGAACAAAACAGCGTCGGTTAAGGCCAGGTCTTTGAATGGAATAGAGGGACCGCGATCCATAGACGAATGTAACAACATTGATGGCAATGACATATTCAATATGACAGTGATGGATGGATTAGCATGCCCATCGAAGCTGATGGATGAAGCGGATTTCCTTTTGGATTCCAAACTACTTTACATCATCGTGTTTGTCTCATCGTGTTTGTCCATTTCCCATGTTGGCTAGGGCATGCAATGTGCCAATGACTTGCTTGTGCAAAATTAAATGCCATGAGACGAGAGGTATGCGGGTTGGAGATGACATTAGTAAGCTCCAGTGGACAGGGATTCATGGACATGTGAAGACAACACAAGCCTGTGAAAGGAAATGCGAAGCCAGCAATACAGAATAATCCTATTTATTTGCCTTTATTTAGTCCGCACATGTATGCTGTTTCAATTATTTCCTTGACATGGCAAATGATTATTCCTGTCAGAGAGCATGCATTTAGTTAAGCTCCCGGGGCTAGGTATTCGAGGCCTTCCAATTTAGGCATGAAGCTCAGGTGCCACTAACCCTGCATCGTCTACGTCATCATGGCGGTCGTGGTGGCTCCAGGGTGGACATGTATTACAATAATTGATGACGATCTCGATGGCATTGGCGTTGCAGATGATGTTTATATTATTCTAATGACGAATATTACGACTCTCAGCCAGTAAATTTTGTACCCATTGCCATGTCAGGGTCACTCCAATGACACGATCCCTGTGAGAAGCTTCCTGAGGTGCGCGGCGCTCTGGGGCTGCAAGCTATTGGAATACTCAAAGGCACAAAGCGAGACCGTGGGTACCTAAGTGCATGACTGCTGGGCGCTCGTTAACTAAGATTGAGTGACGAGGGCGGCCAGCCGCTAGAACACCGCATAGTGACGTTATTGACTTTGTTTGTGGCTTTTGCTTCCCGCCTTTCATATTCTTTTACTAACATCACCTCCACCTCAAAAGGCTTTGTGTTTCCTTCCTTCTTCACTCACTTCATACCATCTCTACATTTTTTAGTACTGCACATCTTTGATACGTTGCTCAGGCTTTATCACATCCTCTCGTCCCCAGTCTCCTATAATCTACCGCAGCACTAGTGCCTGGCTGAAAGAAGCCACTCCATCTCGCCATGAGGTTCTCCAACATCGTTTGGGCCGTGGCCTTTTCTACACAGACCGTCACAGCTAATACATGGTTCCCTGGCTCCAAACCTTGTGAGTTGGGTTGACCATGATCTTGAAATACATGCATGCTGACCTCAAAGTGTACAACAAATGGCATGAGACGGAGCTTGAGCGGTGGCTATCTGACCACGACATCCCCTACCCAACCCCGGCCGATCGCAAGGACCTAGAAAATCTTATCGGACAGAGCTGGGATGATTATGTTGTAACCCCATACAACAGTTGGGATACCGCCGAACTGAGCGCCTACCTCCAGGCCAAGGGTAAAGAAGTACAGGAAGACGCCGCTGCAACAAAGGACAGCCTTGTGTCGCAGGTAAAGGCTAATTGGTATGAGACGGAGGAGAACGCTCAAAAAGCCTGGTTTGATGTCAAGGACTGGATTCTGGACACCTGGACTGAGAGCCAGCTCAAGGCTTTTTGTGATAAGCACGGAATCCCAGGTATGGTTCTCGGTTGGCAATCATGGGCTATCCCATGAGACCCAATATTGAAATTTCTTCTCTAACACCCTGATGCAGTTCCTCAGCCTAGAAACCGCGACACAATTCTCCAAAAAGCCCGATCTGGCTATCAGACCATTGCTGGCAAGATCGGGCAAGCAGCCTCTTACCCTGGAGACTGGCTCTATGAGACCTGGACAGAGTCTGATCTCAAGGAGTGGCTTGACACTCATGGCTTTCCAGCTCCCCAACCTACATCTCGTGATAAGTTGGTCGCCGCAGTCCGCCGCAACTCGCGGCTGGCATATCTCAAGGCGCAAGACCAAGCTGCCAGTGCTACAGCCAGCGCCCAGAGCGCCTATGCCACACTCACTGATATGATTATTGATGCGTGGAGCGACTCTCAACTCAAGGAGTTTTGTGATAAGAACGGTATTCCGGTTCCCCAAGGCACCAAGGTCAATGAGCTCCGGGCCTTGGTACGAAAGCACCGAGCTGCAATTCTTGGTGATACCGTCGGAGGGCATGCCGCTTCGGCTTTTGGTGCTGCGACTTCCAATGCACGCAACGAGTACGCCAAAGCTACAAATGATGCATCTTTGGCTGTCCAGGATGCCTTCAATAAGGCAGTTTCTGTATGGTCCGAGAGCAGGCTCAAGTCCTATCTTGACGCTCGCGGCATCCCAGTTCCTCAAGGATCAAAGAAGAACGAGCTTGAGGCCCTTGTCCGCAAATACTCTCACATCGCTGCTACAGGGGGCAATGCCTGGACATTTGATGACTTCAGTTATGACAATTTGAAGAAGTATCTGGTACAGACTGGAAATGATGCCGCCAAGAACGCTGCGGAGAAAAAGGACGCCACTCGCGACGAACTTGTCCATGCCGCCCAGTCTGCATACTCTTCGGCATCATCTGCGGGCGGTATTCAGTATGCTTCTGCCACTAGCTACATTAGCTCGGTCACCGAGGCAGCTAAGAACCATATATTTGACGCATGGACGGAATCGGAGCTTAAGGCATATCTCGACAGCTATGGTATTCCTGTGCCCCAGGGGTCAAAGCTAGAGGAGCTCAAGGCCATGGCCCGAAAGCAATCAACATACTTCCAATACGGCACTTCGTCTCCAGGAGAGACCTTCATCGCTAAACTTGGCGAGACGGCCAAGGGCGGATGGGATTGGATTGCCAACCAGTTCAGAATGGGCAGTGAGGCTGCTCAGCAGCAAGTAGCTGAAGCTGAGGAGATGGCAAAGTCGAAGGCGAAGGAAATGCGAGAGGACCTGTAAACATAATTGTATGGTACTTGCTCAGTTTGCTAAATGGGGTACAAGAGTCTATGAGGAAAATGGAAATGCAGGGTGAGGTGTCTATTTCGAGTTCACCAACTTTCGTTGTTTTGTGATAATAAAACTTTTTCATCATCCTATTATGTGCGAACATTCGTTTTTGAAGGTAAAGCATGGATATTTATGGAGTTTGCACAGTATTTGGATCAAGAGAGATGATGAAGATTATTAATCTTGGTAGATGTGTCACAGCGTGAGCAACCCAGACTTTTTATATTGATCCTAACGCCATTTTATGGTTCCACTCTCTCCCCGTCACCGCCTCCGCCATTGCCCAGCTATACAACTCTTGAATCATTAAGCCCACAATCTAACAGTTCCATCTGCACCAGCGCTGACACACCATGGGTGCTTAGGGTGCCAGTCAACGTCCAAGACTCCCAGCTTACTAACTACCTTGTGTCCCTTGAGCATTTTCACGGGGACAATGGTGGCGTTCTCCATCAAGTCGCTGACAACCTTGCCGTGGAAGATCTGGAGCGTTCCGTCGTCGCTTGCGTCTGCGAACAGGGGCAGGGCGCGGTGGTACTTGACGGCACGAATGGCCTCGGGGTGGAATCTCATCGTCTTGTAAGGGCGGGAAGACAGGTCGAGGTCGTGCCAGAGCAGTCGCCTATCGTAGGAGCCCACAATGAGGTTGTCGCCTCCAGGGTGCACATCAAAGGACGAGATCCAGCGGGCGCCAGGCTGGATGGCCTTGACGAGCTCCTGCCTCTGAAGATCGTAGCAGCGGATCATGCGCTGCGTGGCGACGAAGAAGAGGGGCTTTGAGGGGTGGAACTGGGCGGTCTGAGCGAGGCCGGGCAGGCGCCTGAATGGGATCTGGCTTAGGTGCTTGGAGAGTGTGTGGATGGCAACCGAGCTGCGCTGTCCCGTGGGCGAGACGGTGCAGAGGAAGTCACCGCGCCTGTGCCAGTTAATCACCTTGATAACAGACCTGACAGTGGCCTTGAGCAGAACACCCTTGTCCTCGAGCTTGGATCCAGGCCTTGACCACTTGGCGGGGGGCTCCTTCTTGGGGCCAGTGCTGGCGGGCTGAGTGCCGTTGGTAGCATATCCGAAACCGGCATCAATGACTTCGCGGCTGGCCTTTTCCATGGCGTCGCTAGTGAAGGATGGGATCATGAAGAACAGATCTTCGCCTGCTGCGGCCGCCAGAATGAAAGTCTCTTTGTTGGGGCGCCATCGAACCATGTTGACAGGCTCCTCAGAGCTGAGCTTGGCCATCCATTCCTGATGACCATTGAGACCCCAGACCCGGACAGTGCCGTCGTCACCTCCAGAAGCCACCCACTCTCCGTCAGGGCTGAATGACACGCTTCGAACGCGGCCGTCGTGACCTCGGAATATCGTCTGGCCCAGGGTAGGGAACGGCTTGAGATCCTCGGGGCGAGGGAGCGAGGGTAGAAGCGAGTTCGGGTCAATGTTGAGTCTGTTCTTGCGTATTCTGGGGGCCAGGTACAGATCCAAGCAGCGCTCGAATCTCTCCTTGACGAATTCGCCATATCCGGGGACTTTTCGGAGGGAGTCGAATTTGGCAGGAAGATACTCCTTCTCTCTGTCTTCTGGGTCCGCGTTCTTCCAAGCCTCCCTCTCTTCCTCGGTAGGCAAATACTCGGGAGGTGGGTTGTAGCTCAGGTCGTAGCCAGGAGGAGCCAGCTTGGGGGCCGGGATATTCATAACGTGGGGGTCCTGGGGCTCCTCGTTGGCCCAAATGTCGTAATAGGTTTCTTCCTTTTCCTCCTCCTCACGCTGCCGCTCCTCTTGGGGCTTGTACGGCAATATTCTGCCCTCCTTGATGGCGCGAACCAACTTTGCTACTCGCTTGGCTTCATGTTTGGAAGGGACAAATCGACGCTTGGGCTCTGGCGCAGCGCTGAGGGGCATCTTTTCCTCAATACTGGTAAAGTAAGGCACCATATCCTGGACGCAGCATTAGAATACTTAGTACACCACAAAAAAAACTTGAAATAGCACTTACCTCGTATGGGTTGTAGCTCTCCTCGGGCACCTCTCTCATCTGAAGGCGCTTCAGTAGCTCAAGTTCATCCTGGCTCAAGTTCAAAGGCTTTCCAGTCTCGGGATCAGTCAAACCAGTCCATCCCTTGGGAATCTCGATGCTATCAAGGAGAGCATCAAGAGCTTCACCGGTAGCTGGTCGCATGATCTTCTTTCCATTGATGTCGTAGCCGATGTGTGGGTATGAGTCGTAGAAGGACAAAGGAATGTTTCCGATAGTATTGGCTGGTCCTTGAGCATCCGTGTCGTCGCTGTCGTACACAGGGTCGACCTCCGCATACTCGTATCGCTCCTGGCCATTGGCGTCCTTGACTACTCGGTAATTGGGCTCGTCATTCTCGCTCCCGTGGTGTCCATCGTCCCAATGGCGACCGCCCTCCTCCGAAGCGCCATCGAGGCTATGCGCAACATCATCATCCTCACCATCTTCGTCCTCGTCCTCGTCCTCCTCTTCATCTTCATCTTCATCTCCCTCGTCGGCACTGTCAACAACATCATCTTCGAACTCGGATTCGTCTTCGCTCTGAGACAAGACACCGTCAAGTTCAACATCGACGAGGTCATCATCGGGGACAGTAACCTCTGGCTCAGAGAGGCCTTTGCGCTTGCGCGAGGCCGTGAGGGGAGCCATTGGGGGAAAATTCGGACAAAAAAGCTCTGCTAATATTGAATGTAGCGACCGCAGCAAGGCGCATCATGGATTTTCTTCGAGCATGAAAAAAAAAGAGTGGGTCAGAAAGATTCTACCGGTTGCCGCCAGGGCGGTGAGAGATCTTGGTTTAGCGTCTCTGTCTGCAGAGAACCAGGGTCCCCACCAGGAAATTCGTTAAGCCTCCTGCGCCGCGGTTTATCGGCTCCGTTGGGCAAGAACCAACCTTTTGGAATGAGACAGGGAAAAGTACTCCATCCGGTTGCGTGGAATGGTAACTTCAAACTCAATCGCAAGTTGATAATAAACGACGTCAAAAGATGTGGCAAATAAAATTGCTTAGCCTGCACCTTAATTCTTTAAATGCTTGTATTAAGAAGCAATACCGAAGGTTACTTTAATTTGACCATGTTATATAATAATTTTCTGGGCATGTATTATCAAAATGGAAGCGATATCCTTGATTTATTTTCCCCCATTTATTATTGTTATAAATATACTTTTTTTTTCCGTACACACCCCACTGCCCCCCCGTTTATAACCGTGCGACATCTCATGATAGTTCTCTCCCCTACTGTCATTCTCGATGGCGATATTCGACTTGTTCCGGGCACTCCGGTTGCCATACCCAGATCATGAGGTTGGCTTTTGGGGTGAGCAGACATCGACACTTAACTTTTGTGAGGAGGTAAAAAAAAAGCCTTGTTTGGATACATGACAACTGCTAACGAGACTTATTCACCAAGGACTATGCGCTGTCGTTTTACTGTGCTGAACTCTGCAATGTGAGCGTTGCCTGTGCTACGAAGTGCCCTGTGATGCTCACACCATCTAGACGCTCACGAATGGCCTATTCATCTGGCTTGGGGTGAAGGGGATTCGGAATTGCATCCAGTACTCGCACCCAAGTATCTTCCTCGTGGCATATGTCGGATACATTGTGGTGGGATTGGGGTCAATTTCATTCCATGCGACCCTCAAATGTAAGCCAACCTGTCGCAAACCGCCACCAGCCCGCCTCCCAATTCATGGGCTCACTTAGTGTCATAGATCCGATGCAACTTTGGGATGAGCTTTCTATGATCTACACAACTTGCCTCATGGTGTACGCCAGCTTTTCTTTTTCCAGGTCGAGGGCCTTTTCGGTGGTTCTCGGGGTCAGCCTACTCGGGCTGGCCGGATTCATCACGGTTGGTGTCGCATTAACAGAAACAGTAGGGTGGCGCTGACGACATCCAGTTGTACTACTACTTCACCAAGGACCCAATATTCCATCAGACAGCGTACGGCGTCCTTACGGCTACTGTTGTGTTCCGAAGTATATGGGTCATGGAAGTGCAACTCCGACCAGCTCTGAAGGTGCGGCGCGAGGGAGGATCGCATGAGCTGCTCAAGACGATGTGGGTTATGGTCGCAACTGGTGAGCCAAACCCGCCCCTGTAGCTATGTTTGGAGGGATAAACTAATCGCAGAGCGAAGGGCTTTCGATTTTTCTTGGCGGGTATTTCCTGTGGATTCTGGACAATACATTCTGCACTCAAGCGCGAGGATGGAGGCGAGCCATTGGCCTCCCCTGGGCTGTGGTGTTAGAGGGTCATGCGTGGTGGCACTTAATGACAGGTCTTGGTACGTTTCTGCCTAGAATAAAGGGAGCATTACGATTAGTAGCTAACGTGGTATACAGGAGGTAAAGCAACCCTGATTTCTGTCCTTCCTTGCACCAGGAATGCTAACCACCGGACTGCTCACCTCTACAGCGTACTATTACATTACTTGGGGCATTTGGCTCCGTCGGTGTTTGACCGGCCACGATGACGAGTACGTGCTACATTGGCCACGTTTGTTGACATCAATACCAGAGGTTCGGCATGTCAAACAACGCGCTACCAAGCAACAGTGACGGCCCAACATTGTGGGTGGTGGGGGAAAACCGTGAGCAACCCGGAAGCATCGGATCCCAGTTCGCACGTGAATGCAAAAACTCTGATCCTCTCAGACAGGGTCGCGCGCCTTTGGGTGACTGCCGAGGCAACTGGTCTAATCCGGGCACATCCAAGGAGGCCGGCCTAATAAGACGGATCCGGTTTGGACGGCCGACCGAGAAACGTCAAAGTGGGGCGTCTGCGGACCTGTTGGCAGAAGGATGCACTACCATGGCTTGGCTGGACAATGCTTCGAGAGATAACGCTGATACACAAATAATGACAATGTGACCATAGCCCCTCGCGGGGTAGACTATGACGGTGATGTTTGCAGACTAATTTCCCAAACTTTGGAATGTGCAAATTTGGATGCCGTCTTACTGGAACGGATAAATGCATATCAGTGTTAGTGCTTACCCGACTACGGAGGTGTTTCGAGAAAGCGGGCCCATCGCCAGGATCTTGAGTGTCAAGTTGGGCGAACCATAAATTCACCTGCCAGCATTGTCTCAGCTACACCTTTTTCAGCCCTACTCGACCGTTCCCGATACGATGGCGATCCCAAACGAGGCTCTGCAAAAGGTATGGCATCTCTCACGTGGCATGACGCCAATCAGTGGCGCCGTGCTGCCGAGCTGGCGCAGAAACCGAGTTCAGGAACTGTTTGCAACGCGAACCGGAAACCCACTTCCCAACTTTTGAATCAATGGAACCAGTTAGTTGTACTAATTCTGTTCAAACAGCTTGTGCACGAGATCGAAAGCCAGGCTCTGGTGGCACAGCAGCAGATAGGCCTGGCTCGTTCCCAAATCACAGCCAAACAGCGTGAGCAGCGCTTGGTGAGGCTCACTCTTAATGAGATGTCAACTCTGCCAGAAGATGCTGTTGTGTACGAGGGTGTTGGGAAGATGTATGTAACCTCCATTTTTTTTTCACCCTTCTCATCCCCTCCTTTCTGCCTAACTACCTCTGTCACTCGGCATCACCACACCCGTCATCTGCCGGCGCTGACACAAGCTGTCCACGTCGTTTGTACCCCGCCTTGTCTCTACCCCACTCATCAAATCTACTTCTCTTTCTCAGCCTTGATGCCCCAAACCAAATCAGCATCCGTCTTTTCCCCAACTAACCAAGCCTCCCGTGCGCCTTGCTTGCAGGTTTGTATCGCTCCCCGTAGACTCTCTACGAAAGAAGTTGGAAGGTCAGACGCAGGATATCGAGACGGAGGTAGACAAGCTGGGCCAACGGTTACTATATTTGGAGACGACACACAAGAACAGTCGCGAGCACATCGAGCAGATGCTCCGTGCCAAGTAACAGACGCGCGCTCTGGGCGTGGGTTCGAAAACCCCTTTCAGGCAGGCTCGCATGCGGTTGAGTTCGAGCTGCCTGTGAGGCGCCCTGGCGCACATGACTCACTCTCATTGGACAGTTGGTACTTACTTTCTCTATAAATGGAAAAACCCAGGCCTCTTGCTCTGCGACCTTGTATTTCTGCCTTGAAACAAACTGAAATCGCAGCACTTCTGTTCCCGACAGCTTGGGTAGCCGCCGTCTGAGACCTGGACCGTTTCATATGCCGCCTGTTGATGCACTTTGCCGGCGCTTCTGGAGCCGGCACGCATTGCGTTGGCTCTGCTGCTTGGGGTGGTATGTGCCGCCTGGTGCTAAGACGAGTGAGCGACCAACTGAGCGGGTCCGCCCCCAACTGCGGACTCCTTGGGAAAATGTACCAACTCCCCTCCAGCCATGAACTAAGATAGCGTGTACTAGCAGGAACCGCAAGCCACATCTACCTGTCTCTTCAGCCTTGATGGAGGTTTTGCCATAATGTCCCTCTTTGCTCTAAGTGATGACACCACTTCGCGCCCCTGTCCCGGTGTGACTACAAGCATGCTGCCATGGAAGTGACTGGGCCCGTGGGTAACACACTACACTGCACACACTTGTACCAGATCTGCTGTAAGCGCCTGAATTGTACATAGTTACATGCTGGCCGTCATTTTCGCCCCCACCTGGCCTCAGCCCCGCCGCCCCCCAGTCCAGCCCTACCAGCATTGGTTTCCTCCTCGGTTTTCCATATAATGTCCTGTTCCTCACACCCTCTCCCTTGCTATTTATTCCTCCTTCTTTCTCTCCGTCTGACAGCCCTTATCATCTTCCTCTTTCATTCACCAACTTCCCCCCTTGTTCAACAACCCACAATATCTCACGCTTCCTATCAACATGGCTGGTCGCTACGACCGTGACGACGACATTGATGTCCGCATTCGCCGAGGTGGCCCTTCACCAGGCCCTATGCGATATGTTGAGGCGCCGCATAGGCCGCGAGGTTACTACGATGCCCCCGGCCCCAGCTACCTCGTCCCAGTGCGCTCTCGCTCCAAGGAACGTTCCCGTTCCAGAGAACGCCGCGCCAGTAGCCCTCCTGCCCCTGTCCCGCTTATCATTAACAACAACAACCGAATTTATAAAGATCAGCTCAGTGATGATGAAAGTGATCGTCGCACTGAGGAATATCGCTATTCCCGTCGCCGGCATCGCTCTCGATCTTCGTCGAGGTCTCGCTCTCGCTCTTCTTCGTACATGACACGAGAAGAGTGGGAGGCCGAGCAAACTCGCAAAGAGCTCGAGGCCTTGCGTATCGCAAACAGCCGCGAGAAGGATGATCACCGGCTCATCAAAGAGTATAAAGAAGAAGCAGAGCTTCAGCGCGCAAAGCGTGAGCTCGACGGAATCAAGGATCGCGAGGCCCGCGCTGAAGAAGAAGAGCGCATAAAAAAGGCTATGGAGCTGCAGCGCCTCAGAGATGAGGACAAGGCCCAAGAAGAGGAAGATCGCCGCGAAAAGCTGGCCAAGGCTGCAGTGGAGCGCTACAAGCAGGACGAGAGGGACCGCGTTGCAAAGGAGAAGAAAATCCAAGAGGAGAAGGAGAAAGAGGCCAAGGCAGCCGTTGAAAAGTATATGCAAGATGAGCGAGACCGCATTGCCAAGGAGAGGCAAGAAAAGGAAGACCGAGACCGCGAATACAAGCGCCGCCTTGAGGAAGACCTCCGACGATCTGGACTTGACGATGACGAGGTCAAGGCTATCCTCAAGAAGGAAAAGGTCAAGAAGGAGAAAGAGAAGGAGAAGGAGCCAGAACAGCCCCCAGTCCAGCTTCCTCATTACAGCCAGCCTCAACCTCATTCTCATCATTACAGCCAGCATCAACACATCCAGCAAATCACCCACCAGCCTGCTCCTTACTCCCAGGGCGCCCTGGTTCACCATTCTCACGCTACCCATGAGATTGCTCACGTTGAGCCCACGGCCCGTCCAACTTATACCAGGATGGCCCGCAAGCATCTCTCCATCGAGACGCTGCGCACTTTCAATGTTGAATATCAATTTGACGAGGTACGCTGGCTTGCTAGCCTATCCCTCCATGATAACCGTGATCGTAAGGCTAACGAGCTTTTGCAGAACCCTGATTACGTGCTGATCAAGCGATGGGTCCCTGAGTGGGAACAGGACCAGCTGTGGAGGCACACCAGGGCCATTCGCGAGAAGCGTGGCAAGAGGCTCATGATTGAAGAAAACAGGCACCACCGCTCTCACTCTGCTGGGCCTGAGTTTGAGTGGGTGCGTAAGAAGCACGACCGCAAACGAAGCAGAAGCAAGTCGCCTTCTATGCTTCTGTACCTGGCTGGTGGTCGACCCACGTAAGGGTGCCTCGGGTTGGGCAGTTTATGATTGAAATGATGGGAGTAAATGGGGATTTCTAAAGCGTTCTATTTTTGAATTTTATCCATCTATTTTGAGTGGGTTGTTACTGTTACAAGATACCGTTACAGCTATTGTACATCTTTTTCTTTCTTCTCCTCTACAGTGTACCCGCCCGACGAATAAGTTCTTCATATACAGTCCATGCTAGTGCTGAGCTGAGAGCCTTCCGGCTCATGCGCAAGGCGAGTCCGTCCCACAGTGAACGAACACCATCATGCGTCACCATTTTGTACCAAGCGTGCCAAATGTTGCGATAGAGCTGAGGCTGGAGTTGGATTCGCGTCTTCACCGCATCAAAAGGGTTCGTAATTACGGAGCAGGCGCCACCCGCAAGCATCCCGGCGGTGAAGTTGACAGAGCTGGCCAATGTTGTTTGCATTTTGCCCTGCTTACCATCTGCGGAGGTGCCTGAAGTAACCAAAGCGCCGAGTTGCGGCTTTAGCATCTCATAGAAGAGCACGTACATTCCGGCATTGGGTGCATCCCGCAGCGCCGTAGCACCGAATCCGGAGAAGAAGCCCCGCCACCCCTCAGTTCTCCGAATACCTGCAGCTGCAGCAAACACAGAAGGGTAAGAGTAGAGGCTTGACTCAAACCTCACTTTGATCACCGTGAGAGGCATCAGAACGAAGCCGGCAAAGGTACGAGCCACCGCCCCAGATATCAAATTGGCGGAGTTGCTCAATGAAGGCAGCACAGATGACCCACTCTGCGTCCGGCTACGCCGGCCGAAGAGTGCCGCATACTGTGGATTCTGGCGGATAGAATTGAGTGACGTGAAGTAGAGGGCTGATCCGAAGCCCGTTCGGAGAGCAGATGGCACCGTGCCCCTCCATAGCGCCAGGACAAGACTGGATGACTGCCTTATCTCGCGGAGACTGGCGGAGAGAGATGAACTGCCTGATTGTTGGACCCGGGTTTTCAGCAGGTCAAGAGGCTGCAAAAGGACAGCTGAGGCAACACCGGATCCCAGACCCGAGATGAAGTGGTGGGCTATGAGTTTTGTCAGTCATCGTTAGGCTGACACGCTTGTCGGGTGGTTCAATGAGCGGACCTGAGTTGGCTGACCGTGAGGCACGCGGTGGATTCAATGCAGATGCAGCGGCCTCATCTTGACGTGCTGGGGGAGTGGCAATGGTTACGCCCATGACTAAAAGCAGAAGGTCTGCCACATGTTTGTTCAAGGACGATACTGGGTGACGTGAATGGATGTAATCAGGCCAAAGCTGTGGACAAGCGCCCCGGTTGGTGGGGTCGGGTCCCGCCTTTTTGCATAATTGCAATTCACAGTCATGCTCACTCTTAGTTTGTGCCCACGGTCGAATTCGGGCCTTGGCTCTGATGGCTGGCTCGGTAGTCGCCAATGACAGACTCAAGTCGGCCAGCGAGTAATCGATGCCGTTTGACCAGATCAACCCATTCGCTGATGCCTGATGCCGCGAGCAGCATCCCGAAATCAGCACCTAAACGTCCCAGACTACCAGCACAATACAGGACTTGCGTCAAAATACTCTCTCTGGATGCCTGGTCCTTGACTGTTGGTAGGTAGAGACGTAGTGTCTCCAAGAGCATTTCCACGAGGTGAAGGGGAAAGCTGGCCATTGGAGATGGCAAGCGACGCAAGGGATCCTCATCCTCGTCAGACTGAGGCGCGAAACTCGTACTGATACTCTTGAACACCGATACTATGCTGAAGCTTTGTTCTCGGAATATTTCAATAAACCTCTTCAGGTAGCGTTCTGTCTGCTGGCCACCCGACCATGAATTTCCCGACTTGTCTTGTCGCAGGCGTTCTTCATCCGCCAACTCTCGGAGAGGCTCCAGTGCCTCGAGAGTCGTTAGAAGGGTGGCCAGTCGACAGACTAAAAACACAGCGGGGAGCGAGTCTTCTGTCGGCGCACCGGAGACCAAGTCAGGAACAATACGCTTCAACCAACCCATGGTGCGGACTGCAGCCGCTAGCTTCAAATTGGGCGTTTTGAGTGTGCCAACCAGATCCGCAGCCATTTGGCGGATGGCAGCGTCAGCCTCCTCCAATACGGAAGCAACCACCGGGGAATTGGGGTAGAGGGAGGCTAGGCGACGGACATGCGCATAAAGCTCCAGAGTGGACGAATAGTTGACTGGGGCCGTGGAAACCGCAGAGGATAGCAAAAGGGGCATCTCCATCACATCAACGAGGCGCTCTGAGTTGCGAAGTAGCAAAAGGGCTTCCTTCCTTCGCGCGAGCAGCTTATTATCACTGGCCTTGCCAAACGTAGACGAGAAATGTTCGGCATGAGTGTCGAGTTTAGGAACCGCTTGGGTCAAATCAGCGGCCCTCTGGGCAAGAACAGGGAGTGTTTGCCGTAGGGAGGCATGACTGGCGGCTGATTCGACGACCGGCTTGTGTGAACGCTTCGAGAGAGCTTGGATGGCGAGCAGGAGGGTGTGAGAGGCCTGAGCTAAGAGTTGAGGTTCAGACGATTGCAGGACCTCCGATTTCTGTTCAGTAAGATGGGCAAGGTATGCAAGAGCGTCAGAGTTTGTTTGCTGCTGGGGAGCCAGGAGGTCTCTCAACGCTTCGGCCATGGTACAGTGTATTGTGTCGTGGTTCCTGCTGGGGGGGCCGTGTCGAAATCGTCGCGTTGAGGCCAGCGCAGGACTGGGAGCAGTGCGGGAAACGGGTATGGGTCTGGCGTCTCGGTCCTACTGCGCAAGTAAATCTGAGTTATGAAGCAATATGTGTGATTCGGGCGGGTGAACAGGTCAAGATGATGGCAGTCTCAGTTGGACCAGGTGACCAAGCTTCAAGAGGGCATCGCCAAACGGAAGAGACAAAGTGATAGCTGGCACCTGGCCAGTGCGAGCGTGCACAGAGTGGTTGAGCTAGCACCCGCCCCTCCATAATTCTGAACCTGGTGCCCCTGCTAGCCGCCTCGGCTAATCACTCGAAGCATATGTCACAGCACTGGAGCAAGTACCCATAACCTTTCCCAGAGCCTGGTTGCAGGGCACACAGCGGTCTCCAGTGCAAGACGCCCCGTAGGACAGGTACCTAAAGTACCAATGGGCACATGTCCACCCGCCGCCTGGAGGGGATCGGAGGTGCTGTACCCCGCGGTACCTATGTGGCCTCTAGAAGCTAGGCGTGGCTGAGGAGCTCAACCACCCGGCGGACGTCACGTCATGCACCAAAGCCACATTGTACATTCAAGCACAGGGTCCATCCACGTGAGTCGCCCCAACAGGCAAAGTGATAGAGAACCATCTTTTGTTTTAGTTTGCCGGCCTACCTTGTTGAGCGGGAGGACCTCTGCTAATATTAATCCCAGCCCTTCCATCTGCCAGGGCGCCTCTCCGCCTGCCTGGTTGCCCGCCTGCTTTGCTTACGCGCGCCGTCATCTTGCTGTCCGTCCGTCTTTATCGTCGCCTATCGTTGGCCTTGGCTTGGCTTGGGCCGTTCCTCAACTTTCACAGTACTGCCCTCCTCCACTCGAGACCGAAACGATGAAGGACCCTTTCCCCCTCCCACCAGTTCCCTGGCTCTCGGAGAAGGTCCAGCCTTTTGCTGATTACTTCGACCTCCCCACGCTGCCGTTGCACGTTCACGAAGTCTTGTTTTCCGCTCTGGTCTACACCGTCATCTACTATCCCATTTCGCCATGGCTCTCCCACCGATTCGCCCCCGAGCACTACTCCAAGCTTCCCCGCAAGCGCCGCCTCAACTGGGACGCCCACGTTGTCTCCATGTTCCAGGCTACCCTCATCAATATCCTGGCCATCTGGGTCAAGTTTGCCGATAAGGAGCTGGGTGCGATGGACGCCGAGGAGCGAGTTTGGGGATATACAGGCGCCACTGCTTTCATTCAGGCGTTTGCTGCTGGTTACTTTGTGTGGGATCTGGTCATCACCACCATCAATCTTGATGTCTTCGGCCTAGGCACCTTGGCCCACGCCATTGCCGCTCTTCTTGTCTACTCGCTTGGATTCGTGCGTTGCCCACCTCTTTTGGTTTTCGAACATTTGCTAACTACGACCGACAGCGCCCATTCGTAAACTACTACGCTACCGTCTTCATTCTTTGGGAGCTATCCACCCCCTTCCTCAATGTGCACTGGTTCATGGATAAGCTAGGAAAGACTGGTACAAAAGGCCAGTTGTACAATGGCATTGCGCTTCTCTTCACCTTCTTTTCCTGCCGTCTCGTTTACGGAACCTACTCGTCGTATCGTGTCTTCCACGATATCTGGCCCGCAATCAACGCAAACCCGTCCGCTGTTGCGCTCGAAGCGTCCACCATGACTTTTGCGACCAAGGATTCCACCGTGCCCCTCTGGCTGGGTGGCGCATACTTAGCTGCCAACATAACTTTGAACAGCCTCAACTTTTACTGGTTTTTCATGATGATCAAGGCCGTTCGCAAGCGTTTCGTGCCCGCTGAGGGCGCTGGCAAGTCATCCGAAAAGGTACCAGTTACTGAAGCCGAGGTGGATGTCTCGTCAATCGCGTCGGGTGTGGCTAATACGCCCTCCGGCCGCCGGCGAAAGGCTTAAAGGCGCGCAGTCGCAAACTGAGCCTCTTTTGTCTGAATTCAGCTGAGCCTACACGATTCTGCTCGAAATCAGGGAAGGGTGAATATGGTTATATTAGGGTTGTGACTGATGGTTGGAGACATTTCCGGTTATTGTATGTAGTATTAGACGATTTTGATGCATTTACGTATAGAACCTATGGCTTCAAGTTGTCGTTTTTCTTCTTCGCTAGCTATTCATTTGCTAAAGATAAAGGGGACACCGACGATGGCTTATGAACAGTTCTGCTTTGATGCCCCTTTTGCTCCTAGTATGTAATGATGGCGTACAGGCAGTCGGAAAAATTAGATTAGGCCAAATTAGGCTGGCCGTCCATACAGTATTATTAACTTTCCACTTATCATCTAGATGGACATACGTGATAATAACTAGACATGAATGTAAGATGAAAGGGCACATGTCCAACCAAAGTTGCCTGTGATGACTAGTCACACTCTTTCTTCCCTGCATTATCAACCAGAAACAGCTACAAAACAAGCAGTGTGCGCTTAGAATCCAAAAGGATTTTCGGGTGCTGGGATTGTTAAATAAGGCAAAATTTCCAGGAGGCTGGGTCAACTTACTTGCTTGCGACAGGTTGGCCTTGCGTCCCGTAGCTTGCGGTGTGAGCCTCTTGGCTTCGGGGGTCACGCCAAAGCGCACGGGGGGTGCGGGGCCAGTTTGTTGCGGTTGAAGGGGCTGAGGCGGCATTGGGCCATTCATGCTCATGCCAGTTACCTGCGGCTGAAGAGCAGACATGCCCGTTCGCTGAGGTTCCAATGGCGGAGGCAGGTAGCTGTTGATGCCTCCAGGGCCAGGCTGGCCGTACATGGATTGGGTGGCGGGGAATGAGGGTTGGAAGCCAGTCTGTTGAGGCTGGAGCTGTGTGAACTGGTTCTGTACTGGAGCACCAGTCATCATCGGCTGCATGAACTGAGCATTTCCAGTGGGGAACGGGACCATGCCTTGGCCCTGGGGCCCGGGATATCCTGTCATAGTGGGTTGAAGAGGCTGCATAGCTTGCTGCTGCTGCATCTGCGCCGTGTATTGCTGCTGTAGGCGAGCCTGTGTAAGATCGGACAGGCTCTGTCCCGGGCCAGCCACTTGTCCCTGCAAGACTCCGGTCATCTGAGGCACGAGAGGCGGAGGGGAAAATGCACTTGGCTGCGCGGACTGGGGGGCAGACAGTGGTCGTTGAGGGGGTGGGGGGACAAGAGAACCTTGGTTCTGTAATGTTTGAGGAGGAGTAGGGCGCTGTCGAAGCAGGGCCTGGGGAGATGTGTGGTTGCCGAGAGCGGCTTGTTGAGATTGGGAGACGGCTGAGAAGAAGGATGGGCTGGCACCAGGCATTTGCGGTGCAGCCGGTGCCGGATCGAACGTCTCCATCTTGACTGTAGGCGGAGGCTCAACCCTGGTGGGCTGGAGGGGCTCCGAAAGAAGTGACAGCTCCTTCATGGATCCTGTTAAAGCGGGCGTGACGGGCGCTGCGGGAGCAGGAGGGGCAGCAACGGGCTCTGGAGTTGGAGCCGGCTTAGGCTCAGCTGGGGCGGGTTGCTTGCTGGGTTTCACATCCCATGCATCGTCATCAAAGCCAGAACCCTTTCGTCCAGCATCAGATCCTGTCTTGACTGGACTGGATGGTGCGGGGGACTTGGAGTTGCCGTTACTAGTCTCTGACTGGTCTGACTTGTTGAAGGCCTTAGCATCAACAACATCGCTCGTTTGCACTGCGGGTGCCGGCCGGCCCTTGCGGGTGTTGTTTCGTAGCGCACCGCCAGGTCCTGAAAACAAGCCCCCTGTTCCGCCTTCGCCGTCTCCTTGGTCCGATCCGTTTCGCTTACCACGATTACGGCCGTACTTAACATCAATGTAACGGAGAACCTTGATAATATCACCTTCCCGGAGTCCAAGTGCACGCAGTGTATTGGCGTCAACATCAGAAAGCACACTTTCGTCCATCGAGTCCTTGATGAAGGCTTGGGCATACCGTTCGCAAAGCCCCACCGCGACTTCACATGATAGAAAGAACTGGAACCAGTCATAGTCGGACTTCTTCTCTATCGTCACACCAACACTAGGCGATGGCGCCTTCTTCTCGGCAATCCGGGCTCGCTTCACATCGGCAAGGGGCTTGTCATCTTCCAAGGAGATGCCAGTCAGGTTTTCGACATACTCAAGATCCTCGCGGGACATCTTTGATATAGGTACTGCAATCTTGACGCCATTCATTTTGTGTAGATGAATCTTGCCGTCTTTGAGGCCCAGGAACTGTGCTTCCACGCTAAAGGATCGGGATCGATCTGTCCAGGTGCGCACCTTGGACGAATCCGGTTCTAGCATCCGACAGGTCAGCAACCAAATTGCTGTGAAGCAAAACAAAAAAAAATGAGAAAAAAATGAAGGGCACGGTGAACTCACTCGACTTGGGCTTGGATTGGCTGCTGCCGCCGTCGCCTCGTCCATTATCTCGTCGACTCCGCTGTTGTCTCGAATTACTACCATTCTCTCTCGCCATGAGGCTGCTGCCTCGCTCAGGAAGAAGCATTCCCGGCCCTACCTGCTGCGGTTCTTTGCTGGCTTTCATAGCCTCCTTTGTCAACCTAATCTCGTCCAACCTATTTTGCTCGACCAAAGACTTTGCTGAGTGACCTGCTCCTGGCGTCGGGCTGGTCGTGCCAGTTATCTCAATGTAACTGCTGGGGACAACGCCTTCCTTGCCGTTTTTAAGGCGAAGAACCTGCCACCACTCCTCACTCTTGGTGTCATCCAGAATGATGACATCGTCGCCAACAGCAACAGTTACTTCATCGTCTCCCTGGGCCATGAAATCATACAGAACCTGGCCCTTCTTTTTCTTTGAGCCAGACCCACCAGACCCAGCCATTATCACTTCGCGAAGTCCTTCAGCTCGTACAGCACCAGCCAATTCACCCAGCGCACTGACAATCTCCTCTGCCGTGTCCTTGGCACCAGCGTGGAAGTCAACACTCTTGCTTGGCTTAACAAGCTCCATGAAGACGTGCTTGCCCTCGCGCGAGTAGTGGGTCATGCGGTCAGCAGTCCACTCCTGAGACGGGCCGTCTGAGGCATGCTCCGGCGCAACGAGGATAGTTCCTGTCAGGAGGTTAATGCCGAGGGTGGTTGGCATTTTCTTCTTCTTGCCCATGATTGAAATCATCTCGTTGATATTGTACATGTGAAAGCCTCCAGGGGTACGTGTATGGTCCCTGGGGTTCTGAATGACCGGGGAACTCGGCTCGTCGTAGATGGGCGATGGCGACCTGGGCGGTCGCGGGCGCGTGGGGAGCGCAGGGGAGCGAATGGACTCATCATCAGACATCTGGGGCTCTTGGAACTTGACCGTGTTCCGCACTGGCTGAGGTGGCGGCGAGACGGATTGCTGAGAGGCAGCTCGAGCATGGAGGACACCAGCAAGGGCCGCTGCCGGACCTGCGGGAGGTGATGTAGGCTGAACCGGGCTATCCGGCTGGGTGGGTTCGGGTTGCGGCCTCGTGGGAAGTTGCGGCGGAGCTGGGGGTTGGGCCGGGGCAGGAGCGTCGTCAGCTGCGGATATCTCGATGTAGTTCGAGGGAACGAAGCCATATTCGCCCTCAAAACCGACAAGGATCCAATCAGGATCCGACGTATCCAGGACTTCGAGTTGAGCATCTTCGGAGAAGGAAAGCTCCTCGTCCGTCTGGCGCGTGTAGTCGTATAGAGCGCGGGCATGGCTCACGGACGGAGCCTTTACGAGGAGGGGAGCGCCCTCGTTAGCCTTACTGCTTCGATCAGGGGAGAGAGAGGGAGGGGGAAACGCACTTGTTCGACGTAGTTGTTGGGCACGAGACCAGTAGGCTCGTCGTCGTCCTCTGCACCGGCCTTCTTCTTGGCCTTCCACCAGCCATCGTCGCCTTGCTTGTCGAGGACGTAGAGCAGGTCACCCTCGGTGATGGCGAGCTCGCCTTCGGCCTGGGGCGCGTAGTCGTAGATGGCCCGGTACACGCCCAGGAACCCCATGGTTGAAAGGAGAAGTCGACGAGCTTCGGCGTGGGCGTGGGCTTGGGCTTGATGCTCGAGAGAATTCCCCTTGAGGAGGCGGAAGGGGGAGGAGCAAGTCGAGTCGAATTAGGTCGAGATCCGGCCGAGGCGATGCGATGCGAAGTGACGCAGTGCGGCGTCGTTTGTCTGAGGAGCGAGCACCCCCAAGACCACATTTCCCAGCCAGCGAGGTAGGCGACTTACGCAGTGCCGCAGCGTGGCTTCCGGGCACCGAGCCATGTGCGAGACCCCCGTCGTACGTAGCTGCCTTACTAGAAACGGTCAAGCTCCACTGCCCCGGCCGGCCCCTTGGCAGGGTAAGCAGCCAGCACAGCCCAAAAACCCGCCTCTGCCAACGACGTCAATCGTGGTACGCCCCAAATTCGCACAGCCCTGTCCATGACTTTAGGCACCCCTGCCGAGTCCCCATCGTTCCACTCGACAGCACCTCTCCGTCTCCATGAGGTGCAATTCTGTATCCTGCGCCGGGACCATGGGAGCTCGCAAATGACACTTGGTGCTTGGTACTTGGCACAGGTGCAGCCACAGGGAGACATGCCAAACCCCACCTGATTGAGCCCCTAGCCTTTAAATCACACACTGAGCTTCCGGCCAGCTCGGGCGATATGCATGTCCAACAGAGTGGCGTGAACCCGGACGCATTGCTCACTGCCATGATTAAAAAAAGAATGTTTTTTTTTCGAATGCCTCACAGCATTACCTACATGTAGTACCCAGCACGCCATTCCTCCTTACACATCCGCATGCGTAGCAAATGACAATGCTATCTCCTCAGCGACAGATACGAAAAGAGGATGGGCCCTCATCTAAAACGCAATCAACCGCGCGGCTATATTAATAATGGGCAATGACAATCACAGTCAGCTCCAATTATATCTGATTTCTTCAAACCTAGATTAAAATCTATACATAATGTCCCGGCTATTTACACCTAGGTCGGTGCCATAGTCCAAAACCCTCAGGGTTAGATCCGTGCTCGGTCAGAGTTTTTCTAAAACATTTATGTATATCACCAGCAAGGTAATCCCAACAATTGTACGAGCGTCCCCCATCTAGCATCGGCATCTATTTTAGCTCAGCCATCTAGACCACCACACTTGTCAACCATGCATCTCCTCTAAATCTGCTCTCATTCATCACAGGTCTCTAAAAAGTCGCAACTACAGAATACTTTCATGATGTTTCCGGCCCAAATCCATCTGAAGTCTTTCCATCGCTCGCTTGACTCAAGTTTCGGAAGCTTCCGGTCCGCTGTCCTCTAGCAAAAACGCCAGGGAATATCCTGGGGTCGCTGCCCGAGAGATGCAGATCAGCCATTCCATCGCCCGACCATCCCTGGTCTCTTGCTGCAATGCCACTTGGCGAGCCCATCATCGCTAGCACTGGAGATGCCGCCGCAGGCGTCTGACCGATTGATGCCGCACCCTGGGGTGCAGCTGGTGCTGAATCCGCCACTGCAACGCCTAATCCTGTAGCGCCGGACTCCTTGTTTGCATTGAAGTTGACATATCGTCCTAAGCTGTTAAATGTGTCAGCGTTTCAATACACCAACGGGTGAGTGTTAGACTTGTTTCGGTACTTACACATCCCTCTCTTGGACGAGCGTAGCGTATCGAAATTCCTCTCTACGATCCGGGACGTTGGTCTTGACCATAGCATTCCCCTCCTTGCCGGGCTTGTTACACCCAGGGCCGAGCCATTGCTCTTTAATAGATAACTCGTATCCACTCTGGTTCACGGAATTCTTTGCTAGCTCGCACATGTCCACCGGGCTGAGTTTGTAGATTTGTGCGGCCACAGCGTATTCCTCAATCAACGGTTCTTTGGTGAATGCAAACTGCAGAGGATCGTCTGTGGAGAGAGACACATTCAGGCCACGCTTGAAGTATTGGTGGAAGGGATTGCGTTCGTATGCCAAGAACAGTGCATTGTTGCTCAATGGTGACATGGCAATTCCGATCTGCTCAAGATAGAACACGTACTGCAAAAGCGGCACCTTTCGGAGCAAGAGTCCGTGGCTAATGCTGTGGCAGCAGAGTGCCGCAACTGCCAAGTGCTCGCTATCACCAGCCTCTCCGCAGTGCGGTCGCAGAACAAAAGTGTTGAACCCGCGCTTCTTGCGCCAGTGGTTCAGTGACACCATGTTGGAGAACAAGTAGTAGATCCAATAGCTGTAAGGTGGGTTTTGCTTCGTGTCCCATACCCTTGGCACTGGGAATTTCTTGAACAAACGACGTTCTACCTTGCTTTCATCGTCGACGCTATCAAACCCAATAACCCTTTGGAGGAATATATGCAGTTTGGGGTGGCTGGATGGATCCTTGGTCACCTCGAATAACGGCTGAAACAAGTTTCTAACAACATGTTCAAAAGTTTCCATGAGGCCACTTGCCTTGTAAACATCGTAAAGTCGAGGGATTTGGATGAGCCAACGAACGTTGTGAGAGAACAGCTTGTTATCGACAACCCATGCAGCGAGTTTGTCCCATTCATCAATGGATTTGCCGTAAACGGAAATACGCCACTCCACCATTTGATACTTGCTTGATTCGAGATCCGCAATGACCTCTTTGGTGATTTCGGCAAGGTATCGGCCATGGATGAAATTGTCCGTCTTGAGGAAAATAGTTCGAAGTCGCGATTCGCCGATTGGGTTATACTTTAGGTTGAACTTATCGAATCGATGAAACGAATCAGTGTGAGCCTGTTGCGGTTAGTATTGCCATTTAAGTTCAAATTTTCCGAGATCAACAGTAAGGCTTACATGCATATCCAAAGTATCAATGCTCAGGTCATAAGCAGTCAAGTTAATACTGGAAAATACCTCCGCCAGTGTCAAATGCTTTCCATCACGGTATAGCACAACCTCGTTAGGAAACTTCTTCATCTTGCTTTTGATAAATCGCAAAAGGTGCTTCTGATTCATGCAAGCTGAATGATGAACGTGCGTGTCCACCTTACGTACGTTGTAGAAATCTCGGTGGGGCACTTTTTTGCAGTCTGCTGTTTCCTGGTACTCATTCAAGAGCACATACAGGTTGAATTTGCCTTCCAAGTACTGAAGCCGGCGAAAGGCGAAACTTTTGGTTGGTCCGTCCGACGACACGGTCAGGATGTCATCTAAGGCCATGTAAAACTCTCGGATTGTAGGAACTTCAATCACAGGCGTGTGGGAGCTCTCGTCGTCGAAGACCTGGTATACTCCGCTCTCATCGAGCTTGAACACCATCCCATCATCTCCTGGTAGTGGCAACAAATCGTCCATGTCGAAATCTTCTCCAACATCCTGTCCTGGCTTTCGTCTCCTAGCTGGTCTCTTCGTCTCCCGAGCACCCGAAAAGCCTTGGGTTGGAGGTGACCCTGGGACATCCTTCGGACCATGCCAAGGCTCATGTTCTTGGCTTGAGATGTGGTCCGACGCCCCAGCTTGGCCAGCCCTTCTCCATGCCGGCTCTGGCGGGGGAGGGTAGATGTCGAATTCGTGGCTGTCTCGGGGGTTGTCTTCCGGGCCTTGAAGGGAAAGTTCAATGTACTTGCGTCTGACATCCAGAATACGCTGAATGTCCTTGCAGATTGCACTCAATTCCGTCGTGATGTGGGGTTCGGTATCGAAAAGACCACCGCCAGAGAGCATGCCACTAGAGCTGTATGGAAGGCTTCCACCTTGTGACCCTTGGGTCGCGTAGGCGGGTGGTGGCAGCGGGTGGTCTGCATACACCCCCGCCTGGCTATGAATGTCCCCCGCGGGCTCGGAGGCCAAGGCGGCGTCAATGTTTGGCTTTGTTATTTCGGGGCCTGTTCCGTTCGTGTCTTGTCGGCGCGGGTCCAAGTCAAGGATCAGTGAATCAGCACCATACTCGGTGACTGGGTGCGAGGTAATCAACGGGCTTTCGTGAGGCGCAGGCTGACCAGGTGGGTGGGCGCCAGTTCGTAAATCAACCTTGCTACGGTGATAGAACAGCTTCGCGTCTGTCTGGCTCATTTGGCGCTCGGCGACAGGGTCGTAGAAAGTGGTTCTGCGTGGAAGGTCTCGCGGCAGCATGCCATCTTCCAGTTCCTCGTCGTCGCTGTCGGATTCGGCGCGGCCATGGTCCTGGTCATAGGAAGCACCGTGGCCCGTCACACCAACATCATGTGCTCCATCGTCCTCCTCGTCCGACTCCCTCGTTCGTACGGGAAATGACGTCGGCTCGTGGTTGTCCAAGGCTTCGTGGTCTAGCAAGGAAATGATCCAGTTAGCATAGTGTACGCAGGCGTTGCCTTTGCCTCGAAGACTCAAGACGGCCAGTCGGTAAAGGTGGTTGGGTGTCGCAAGCAGCTACTATGAGCTATTGAGCAGGAGCACATACCTGCCATGGTGATATCGTGGGTCCGGGGGGGGGCCGTCTCAAGGGCAAAGCGCAGCCAGTGTCGACCGTTGAGCGAAGAGACGTTGAACGGACTAGGGTTGAACAGTCAGACGTTGTGGATGGAGAAGGAGTGGATAGGCTGGTGGGTGCGACGTCGGTGAACAGAGAAGCTTGAGGGGCAACGGTGCGGGCAGGGCAAAACAAGTAGTCAAAAAGCTGGAGGTGGCACTTGGGCACAAAGAAGGTGCTCCTACCGTGCAATTACTGTTCTTTGAGCACTCTGGTTTGTGATAGAATTAGCTTCAGCTAGCAATCAATCGCCAGCTCCCATCTACCTGAGGTGTAGGTACTCTGGCACATGCGATGATGTCGTAGGTAATGTGGAGGTTCTAGGTTTGAACCCCTGCTGCGCTAGGTGACCGCCCCTCTTGGGCACCCTACCGCCCTGCTCTAACAACCTGCCAATAGAAAGTCCGAGCTGCAGCGAGTACCTTTATCACCGATGCATCGGTAGTTGAAGCCACCCCCTGCTTACACGTGTAGATACGAAGATACCTTGCTATCAGTCATATCCCTGCAGATCAAGCAGATGTATGGCAGAGGTTCGTGGGTTTATCCCCAAAATCTAACAGATAAATCAACAGACACATGAGATGATACCAGCCTCATGTATTCAGAGAGAGGCACCACATGCTTGGTGGACGGTGGATACATGCAATCCGCCATCTAGCGGCCGTCAAGTACCTCAGCACGTCACAATATCCAGTTTGATGGTGTCGAGGGAGCTAGCCTGCCAAATCTGGCAACGGGTCAATTCCGACCGAGGGAAGTAGCGCCTGTGCGGAATGACCGTGCCCGAGTCTCCATTGGAAGGCGCCGAACGCCGAGTTGTTCAGGAACGGTGGAGTTGGAATGTAACTTACGCATTAGATCAACGTCTAATTTTTACTTAAAATGCTCCATTGCATCAACACCTGAGGTTCGGGTCTCTAGGAACCCAAAAGAGGACTTGGACACAATACACAAAAACTACACACGTATTAAAATATGGGTTAAAACAAACTGATATACGTTGAGTGCATGGTTATCGAAATGCAGTTGACGAACTCGCACTATGTTAATTACGAATTGCAGCCTGCAACTTGTGAGATTCAGTTACGTTTCTTACAAAGATCTTCTCTCATTCATAATTATGGTCATCCAAAGCCCCAAACTTTGAGGTCTTAAACCAATGCACATGAAGAGAGTATAGTTTCAAAGCTGACCTATAAAATATGACCTAAAGTCAGAATATACATCAATTTATTCAAAACAAATATGCAGTTTCGCATCAGAATTGGTTTCAATTCTGAGGTGATATAGGGTACGTATTCGAGAATGCCGGAGCAAAAATAGCGGCCAGACATTCAGCATGCCAATCGCAACTCAAACACGACTTCTCCATACCTAAAGCACATCGGCTGACATTCCCTTATGGAGTAATTGCTCCTGGTGTGGTCCGTTTACTTTAGCCGCCAGATGCTACCCTGCCAGTTCAAGAAGCAACAAAGTCACACGACAGTCAGAGGAATGCTTTTTTATTTTATTTTAATTTACCCGTCGCGATTATGAAAATCCTGGCGGGATTCGAACTCATCATGCAGCCTTTTTCCTGTGCCTGATCACCGTACATGAACACCACGTGTGTCACATTCTCGGCACTTTCCTAGAAAACAAGGTTGGAGCCGAATCCGGTTCTAATTTCCCGGTTGGGACTTTGCAGCTAGGCCTGGCAAATTATCCAGATCTCTCAAATCTGATGGTTCTTTTGCGGCCGTGTCTGGCATATCAGACAAAGAAGTAGTCTCTCCTAAGCTCAAGATTGTGTGTTATCATAGCGGTCATGGTAAGTAAATCAAAAACAACCCCTAAAGTACATCGTTTTCCTCATCTAGCCCGAATCCAACGCTATTTCTAACGAATACTACTGTCTCATTTACATGGGCAGCTTGGGTCCATCCGAGGACGTTGAAGGATCGCGAGTCCCGCGGTGGATACTAATTTCAACAGTCTTTTTTATACCGTTGCCCTCAGTAGCCATGGTAAACTCCGTGTCCTGCCTTTCCAGTATCTCCTGCTTTGAAGAAGTTTTCGAATTAACACTGTCCGCCTCTTGTTGGCACCTCTTGTCTTGGATTCCATCCCAAACCGAGAACGGTGGGAGGTCACTCGCGCCCCCCGAGTAGAGTCGTTCATGCCGGGAAGGTCGTCGGTTTGTCATTCTATACGAATTATTTTCGACGACGTTGTTATTATTGTTGCTATTGTTGGTTGTAAGAGCCAACTTTGAAGCTAGCATGTCGATGCTGGACCAGCTTGTTAGTTCACATGAGATTCTCCCAGGATCAGAGTACCTACAAGATCATGACGGGGAAGAGACACTCTAACGTGTAGAAAAAGTGGTCGAGTTGACTTGTGAGGGTTGTAGCATTCTGTATAGAGGGTTGGAAGAAGTAAATGACAGCTCTCGTGATTCCAATAATAGCCAGAGTGGCCAAGCGGATTTCCGTGCTCCGCATGAGATGCTGAAACAGCGTAGATTTCAACGACGCTTCCTGGGAGATCTTCTTGGCGGATGTGAACTTTCTTAGTAGAAAAAAGGCGCTGAGGCATTCCACCAGAGCAATAGAAACAAAGTAGCCGATGTGGAGGCCGTTGATGGTGGTCCTGAACACTTGATCGCCAGCGAGAATGGCCTTGATGCGGAATACCAAGATGGACATTCTGAGAACGAAGACGCATAAAATCAGAAACCAGAAGACTATAATAAAAACCAGGCGGTCGCGGTTGCGCAGAATTCGTATTAAAATAGCATAACTGTAGAATGAGATACCCGCTTCTTGAACCTGATAAACCATCATCAGCACAAACAACGAAACGAAAGCTCTGAAGGAAATCAAATTCACTCGAAAAAATTTTTTTTAAAAAAAATAAACATACCATCCACAGGACATCGGCGACACCTGAAGCGACAGCCGAGCTCGTAAGGGGGTACCCGCCAAAGTTGTAGTAATAGCACAGACCGTTTGCTGCCGCGCCAGAAGCTGACACGATGACGGGGATGAGGGAGATGGGCGAGAGGCTTGTGATGCCGATGACGGTGATGCCAAACAAGACATTTCCTATGCCAATGGTGCTGAGAATGGCCCAGCTGGACTGGAAGTACACGGCCACTTCAAAGGAAGACATGGCCGAGTCATAGTTCGTATTACAGCAGAACGGGTGCTCGAGATAGAGTTCTGGTTTTCCTTTGCCTGGCCGGCGAAATGGTATATATGGCTCAAGGATCAACGGGTGCAGCGCGTGGCCCGGCTGGGCCCCCTTGGCTCCAAGTGCTTCCCCAACACGACCCAAGAGACATGACCCCTTGCTCCTCCTACAGGCGAGCATGTCTAAGGAGGGCATCCCCGCCGCAGCATCGGCTTGAAGGAGGGGAGCAGCCTGGATCCGCACCAACAAGAACTGGGGGATGAAATGAATCGCCGGTTATGTGGGGGTTCTCCGGGGAAGCATTCTGAGGGGAATTCCGGGGGCGGGGTCCAACAACCTTCAGCCTTGTGGCTCACGTCTCTCTATTCATGACGGCCATCCGTCTCACGCGCGGGGGTGGTGAGCTGACCACCTTGTCGGGACCCTGGCTCGTGTTGCATCCGGGTGGGCTTACTTCTGAGCCAGCATCGCTCGCTGGCCACTCGCTCTTTGCTCAGCGGGCGCTCTCCAGTAGACTATGTGCTGCTGTAGACGCAACATACCATGCTTGTGGCGGCCTGACTGAGCCCTGTCACCAACCGCCCAGTGCCTCCAGGGGATCCTTCTGCAACGTGAATCTGGGGATGGCCAGGCGCAAAACCGAGGACTGCCTGCGTTACGAATAACCCCAGGGACTGTATTTTGTGCCAAGCCGGTCGCATCCAACGCCAGTTCCGGTAATCTTCGTCTTCATGCTAAAATATACTACGTTTTATCCGGGCTGCAAAGATTCTTTTCTGAATTCAGTTATTCGGTCAGCAGCGGGAAATCCCAAAAGTATCCCAAGGAACTTCCACGAAATTCGTGGGTAATTCGTTGGTCTTATCATTACTTACGAACAAGGGCTGACAATGGGGTCATGATTTATATATGCCAGTTCTTGATGTTGGCATTTTCCTCCACAATCGGCTTGTAGTCTCCACGCACGCTTCGATCTCTACCCCAGTCCCCGCATTCGCTAAACGAGCGATGATGAGCAAATCCTGCAATGTCCCCTGTCGACAATACTGGGTCATGCCATGTGCCTCAGCACCTCTGAAAGGGTAAAGGCTCGATGCCAGCGTGCTCGCTTAGACAAATACATCCCTTGTCTCCGGTCCTGTTCCGATTATGGCTTGGTCGATTCGACCCAACACCTCTCGGCTACGTAAATAACATGCTGGTCTCAGATTTGCGCGCCAAAATCAGTGTTATCAATCTCGCTCAGTTGAGCATTTAATTTCGTTGCTCCCGTTGTTGGTAACATGATGACGCAACCACTGATCGTGACCTGCGAGGAAGCGAACAAAGCTGGACCAGACCTTTGAACACAAGCTTCTGGACAAAAGTGAGGTTCCAAAACACATAAATAAAAATCATGAGACGGAAGAAAATTTTGCCATATTGTACCCAAAAATGGAAAGGTATGAAGAGGGCTTCATGGGGCCTGTACAGGGTATCAAGACCAGTGCCAGGGCTATCGCCACTTCTCCAACTACTTACCCCAACCATCACGATGTTGCCTATCGGCATTTCCATTTGGGCCCGGCTAAATGGAAACGCTCCAACCCAAAAGAGAGATTTCCCCTGAGGCGCAGTAATTTGCAAGAAAAAAGAAAGGAGTGTCTGCAGTTTTTGGCAGGCTAACCATGACTTGAATGAGCTACGGTCAATTCCGAGACATTGCCGAGACACCTTTTGGACTAAGTTTATATCAACAAGCCTTTGTAGTGGATGTTGTCGGGGTTTTTGAGGCTACTGGAAATGTAATAGATTTGAAACGCCACAGTGTACTGCACGAGTTGAAGAGCCAAGTCCTTGGGCGATAATGATCAAGAGGAGACATAGCCGGATGTTGTTGTAGTTGTATGTTGGAATTGGAAGCTGGAAGTTGCCAAGGAAATAATGGGATGGTTGCTTAATGGAAGGCTCAAACGCAAAAAAGTACGAAATGACATAAAGACGAAACAATGTAAAGGGTCCTTCCAACTAACATGACTTTCCAAGAGCTGCCGACCATGCTGAATAGTCGTTTCAAGCGATGAACTGCGAAACAGCACCAGGCTGGAAAGCTTACATCAAACACGGAAAACGCAAATTAATCTGACGCAACCGGCTTCAACATAGCGTGGACTGGTACGCCGTCGAGTTACTAAAAACGTCAATTAGATGCCAAGAGCCAACACAAACAGTCCACAGCTCGACACAATTGTTTCGACGCTTTTTTTTTTTTTCATTTGGCGACCGATGCACATCTCGCACTTGCAATTGATCCATGCAACCCCAGATATAATCATCACGCGAGATTTCTGTCTTTTATTATCTATATTTCGTACTCTCATCTACTCGTTTGTCGTGGCGAAACAGTTGGTCGCCATACAAAGTAACCTGTGAAGAATCCACCGTCTATGTCCATAAATACACACGGTACTGAACAAGGGTTTCGCTGTCAGTCATCAGCTGGCCTTGCCCTCGCGCACTCCGGTGGCAATTGGCTCCTCAACCTTGCGCTTTGTGCCCATGGTGTAGAGGCCACCTGCGCTGAAGACGACAATAGCGCCAAGCATTGTGCCCGGTGCCAGTCTGTTTCCAAACAGCCAGATGCTCAGGAGAAGGCTGACAAGCTTTCTAATGTTGAGGACAATAGTGACGGTCAAAGCCGTAGACACAGCTGCTAGTAAATTGACGCCACGGATGCAGGCGTACTGTGTCAAGACATTGGTGGCAAGGAAAACAAGCTGGCTCGGGATCGGAAGATAGTCCGAAGCTAACCTAAATGGGCCGGGTAGCTGGATAGGTGTGCTCTTTGCCAAATGAGACAGGTTGCGCATCATAGAAGGCGCGAAAGGCAAGAAGAGTGGCAAAGAGAGCGCATGGGAGTAGAACAAATTCTCCCTCCACTGAGGCCCATATTTGACATATGTGGCTTCGGTGTACAGGCCCATGATGGCTGACAGCACTTGAGCAACGAAGAGAATGACAAGGCCAGTACTGAAAGCTGGCCGGCCATTGTTCTCACCGGAACCCTACGCTGGCGTAAGAAGATGAGACAAGAACGCGTGGAGAATAACGGCCTACCTTTGACTGTGCATCTGACCAAGCAGCGAGGATGACGCCAAACGTCAGGAGAATGACAGCCAGCACCTGCAAGCGGGTGTATCTCTTGCCATAGAGATAGCCAGCGGCCATGGTAGTGATGCTTCCGCCAGAGCGAAGGATGATGTGGACGGGCACAGATATGTCATAGCTGAAGGCATGATTGTTGAGGACATTGATAGTGAAGAAGAGGACAATGTTGACAAGCCAGCGGCGGAGAGGAACCTTGTTAGGTGTGAGGCCGTAGGCACAGCTCCCATCGAATTGGGCAATGTAGCCGGTTACTGCAACAAACAAGAATTGCACAAAGGTGAGAAGAGTCCCTGTGATTCTGGTCAGCCAAGTCCCAAGCATTGGGTCAGAGGTGGTGGGGTGAGGGGGGGGAGGGACATGCCGCTTGTGGGCTCGAAGCTATTGCAGATTAGTCTCGGCTGCAACGTATCCCAAACGTGTGGGTTGAGGGGAGGAGTCTCACTTGATAATGGCTTCCAGCGCGTAGACCTGTGAGATAGGGAAGCGTCAGTAGCAAGCCAAGGTGCATATCTGGGGCACAGTGTCAAATTACGTTAGAGCAGCATCCGCCAAAGATCAAGCCAAGCATAGTGGCCACGGAGAGTAGCGAGGGTCCCATCTCGCGGGCGAAGCGCTGGGCCAGCGACGAGGAGCCAGAGTCGGGCTCCATGGCGTCGTCCCGGTCCGCATGGTGCTTCTTGGCCGTCATGTCTGGAGGAGGAGTCGTGGTCGTTGCCCTTCTCTCCCGGAGAAGAGGTGTCGACATGGAAGCAGGTCAGCAGGTACGGGTACGTACGGATACGTCGACGTCGTCTACTGGAGAGTCGGATGGACAAGACGGGACGAAGAAATGATTTGGCCAGGCGGCGGGACGCGGATGAATCAGGGTTCAAAGGTACAAATGTGCAGGGACCTGGCCCATACAATACAGTGCGCGCCTCAGGTAACCCCCCTGCAAGAATGCGAGCGATGGACCGTCGTTTTGATTACCGCATCAGAGTAAGCACTGCGGCTGCGGTCCCGAGAGGACACGCTTTCTGGCGCACCCACCTTGATCAATCTAGGCCGAGAGCATCGTACCATGGTACTTGACTTTAGGTACCAAACCCCACCACGACCTAATCTGCGCTGAGCCAAACTCTAACCCTCGACCGGGGAAGCTCCACGCTTCACAGCAGCTATCCGGATTTGACAGCTGCTAGCACGCGAAACCCTTGTGTGCAACCCAAGCCTCGCATATCATTCTGCTCGCCTTCTATTGTGCCATCTATATATGGAAACATGGGTAGCTAGGTACATGCGGGCATATGAAGCCACCCACCTCATTCACACCCAACCATGAAGTGCGTGCGCGGGAGATTAGCGTGGCGCTGATCAGCAGTGCAAATGCCACCAACACGACTCATCAAAATGTTGCAGCCATGGAATTCCCACACAACTCATATCGAGCCAAATATCAGCTTTGGTACTCTTGATCTGACTCGCCGTCCCTCTACCGGTTTTGGGTATTTTCCCCGTATGCTTCAACGCCGTATGACCTGATCATCTTCCCTATTGCCCTACTGGCCTATCGAGGAGAATAGTCGACATCTCGAGATACCTGAATCAGCAAAGAGAAACTAATAACATTATAATCACAGTAACTTAAAACATACGCTTTTACACCTAATGAGTCCTCATAGCAGGCCCAGTTGCATGCTCATCAGGAGCATCACCATTCAAATCCCGTCCCATAGGAAATACTGCCAAATTCAACATGCCACCACTACGACAATCCATTTCGTATCACCAGCATCCGACATCCACATTTGAGAGTGGCATTCGTTTTTTTGATTCTCAATAGTTTCTTCTCTTTGTGTGGTTTCTGCTACGCGTGGCGACCAAACGCCATCCCCATGCACTGCACATCTGCCGCTCACCACGCATTCAGCCGCCTGCGTAGGCTGGCTGGCACGTCAACATCCTCTCTTAGACCTCCTACAGGTCACCACCCTTTTGCCGTCTCCTCCATGTAGTAGTATCCATCGACACTATGTGGTCGTTTGGGTCTCTTCTAAGTATAGTTGGCTGCGCATGGTTCGTAACCGCTCGCTCTGCGCCCCGGGAATCCTTTATCTTGTCTCGAGCAGGACGAATCCAGCTTCATCCAAATTAATGGTCACGGAGCTCCCCGGGGCCCTTCAAACGTGCATTTCTCCATCCAGGCAAAAAGTCACCCTTTGACGCCACGCACGCTTTCAAGTCACCTGCGAGATGAACACCGTTGTCCTGATCTAGAGTGCTGAGAAGACAAAAAGCTGCATTGACAGGTTAGCTGCCAAAAAGAAAAAAAAAATTACAAGGGGCGTTGGTTCGACTCACATTGTTTGTCGCCGCAATAGCGATACTGTCCTCAAATGGATGCCAGCTCATGTGCAGAATCTTCTTGTTAAAATCGATCTGGTCCGCATCCGTCTCCTTGCGCATCCTCTGTCCCTGTCCACCGGGGCTTCCAGCCCGCGAGCCGCCCTTCTTCCCGTTGGCGGTGGGGCTCGTTGACGAGTTGATGGGCGTGGGCACTCCGACCTTCTTGGCCTTGAAGGCTGACTTGTCGGCTTGCAGGACAACCTCGACCTCCTTATCCGGGTCAGAGGGGTAGATCATGAAGTTGTTGTTGTAGCTTCCGGTCATGACGTTCTTTGCGTCTCCTGAAAAGACCACCTCGAATTTGTCGAAAATGCTGTCGTTTTCGTAGGTGTCGCACAATCGGGGTCGGAGATGCTCATGAATCGGTATTGTCTTGACGGGCTGTCTCTCCATGTTGATATCCCAAATCTTGACGGTAAGGTAGTCACGAGACAGAATGTATCGGCCATCATACGAAAATCGAACGTCAGAGATTGAGGAGATGATTTCTGAGAAGAATGACCTTGACGAGGGATCCTCTTCTTGCTCGAATACTACTTTTTGTCAGCAAAAGTTTCACGAGACGCTCCAAATGCCAGCAAATAGCAAGGTGGGCGGGGGACAAACATTTCGCGTGTTGGTCGCACAGGGCACTCTCACGCATGTCGGCCAGCTTGATAGTGCCCTTTGAGCTGGCATACATGAACCAGTTGCAGCTAAGCGGGTGAAACTCGGCGGCCGTAATAACCTCTGTCAGCTCCTCCATATTTGCCGGCTTGATATCAACAATGTTGAAACTCTGGTCCTGGATGTTGAGGTTCCACAAGTTGATGCGCAGATCATCGCTGCTAATAAACGTCTCTCCATCACTGTTGACGGAGATACTGTTGATGTGGTAGGCATGGGCGTTGGCGTAGGTTCGGCGTGGCACAGCGGCGACGACTGTGTCATGGTGTGTGAGACGAGGCAGCTTCAGGTCGGCGGTGTTCTGAAACTGGTGGGAGGGTAGAGGTCGAGGGGCGCCGCCGCCGCCGGCCAGGCTGCCTGGAGTAAGGTCATGGGAGAGGTTGTTTTCCGCCACGACCTTCAGTGACTTTTCGAAAACTTTCCAAAGCTTGATCGTCTTGTCATTGGTGGATAACAAATAGTGGGAGGCGTTTTGTCGACGGCACCACTTGATCTTGTTGATCTTTTCTTCGATTTCGAGCGACTTTAGGTAGTCGAATTCGGGCTCGTGGGATTGGAACTCGGTGTGAAACTTGTACTCGCAAGTCTTTTTCTATCGGGGGTATCAGAGAGTGCACAGCGAGCGAAGGTCGGGTTGGAGGAGGGGGGGACTGGAGCCCAGCGATGGAGACGCCAGGCACGGACAGCTAAGAGATAGAGGGGCAGGGAGTGCATACCGTTTCGTTGCGTTCAAACAACACAACACGTCCACCTTTGTCTCCCGTCGCGAGATAGTTGCCCGTGTGGTCGAACTCGACCGTTGAGATGATATCAGCTGCACCAGAGCGGTCAGCTCATCAAAGTCAAAACATACAAAGAGGGGTCGAGCGACATACCTTCGGTGATATCCTCGACATCGCCCTTGTCGCCAAAGCACCTGTAAGGGCGAGGTCAGCATGGAAATCAACTGGCCGGGGACGCGGGGTAGCAGCAACATACTGGGTGAACTTCCACGTGGGGGAGTTCGCTTCGCTATCGACCATTTTGGTGAGCAGCGAGAGCGGGGTGGAGTTTGGTGCGGGCGGGTATCCAGAGGTGGTCAAGAAGGAAAATGGATCTAGCAGTGGTGTTGGCCAGAGAGGGAGATAGAGCACAACTGGTTGCCAGGACGGGCAGCGAAGCTGTGGTGCGTAGGCGGAGGGAGATGGTCGGGGGGCAAAGCTACGGTGGGACAGGCCTCGTCTGGCGGGAGGCGTGCAAAGCCGTCGTCGTCGATCCTGTCGTCTCGGCCGATATTTTTTTCAGGCGTCCGGCAGCGGGAGCGGACAAGGTTCGGCGATCGGGGAGTGGAGGGGGAGAGCAGTACGGTGATGTTAATGGTTGATGAAGGATGTAGGTCTACGGGCGTATGAGGCGGTCGTTGGTGGGTTGAGACTTGGGCGGGCGCGAGGGCAGCAGCAGCAGCTAGCGGCGGCGGCGAGGCGGCGAGGGTGGTCGAAGTGTCGGTCAGTACCGCAGAGGAGAGGTGGGAGAAGAGGGTGAGGAAGAAGGCCAAGGGATGCCGCAGGAAGTTGGAGATGGTCGAAAGGACGGAGTTTGGGGCGAGGGAGGTGACGCAGCAGGGCCCAAGGGTGAGGTGCAAGATTGATTTGGGATGGAACGGGACAGGACTGATGGGGTTGGTGCGTGTGCTCGATTCGATGAGGTGTGAGGTGGGTGCGGGTGTGGTGCTGCTGGTGCTTTGGTTGGGTGTGCTTGGGTACTAGTACGTACTGTCGACTGGCCGGCCTTGGTGAGGAGAGAGCATGAAAGTTCATAGTTAACGCATGAGGTACCTGTAGAGCCCCAAATCTGTCCCCTGTACCTGCGCCGATGCCCAAGGTACAATTCCCTCCCTCCCAATCAGTGCCGCTCTGTGTACTTGGTAGGTAGCTGCCCCGCCTGAAGATGCTCCCTGTAGGTACCTATAGCATCACGGTGCTGCTAACCGATGCTTGAGCTATTGGAGCTATACAGATGCGGGAGACATCGGCCTTCCATGTTTGCTGTAGCTCCCCGACACTTGGGAGGTCCAGTTCGTCTCGGATGCGTGCTCCATGGGCCGCCTGCTCCTCTATGCCCAGCGCAGATTGAGGTGTCCTGTGAATATATTGGTCCTGGCTTGCCCTGGGACTCCACTAACACTTGTGCTCTCTCCAAGTGGGTGAGAGGTAACGGCGGGGCACCCCATCATCGAGAACCGAGTAAAAAGTAGCCTGACCAACTCCCCTCCAACACAACTCCCGCCTTACCTCACCTCACCTCACCTCACCTTACCTCGCATACCAGAGTAACCACCCGGACAACCACTCTAAGCTTAGCTATTTATCAAACCACCTTCGCAGATTACCAATCCACAAGAATGCCGCGGGCGCTTCAATCGTGTGTAATCTAGTGCCCGAGGCGGCGGCATTCATCCACCATAGCTTCGCTCTAGGGTAGGAAAGTAGGCACGTGGGGTTATGTCCATTTCTGGACGCAAAACCCAAGGTGCATTGTCCGAGAAAGATAAGTGAACTTGGGGGGACGCAAAGCATAAGACCCAAACATGCGAATCGCCGCCTTGGCGACCGGTGCCCTTGGGCGACCTCGGCCACTGTGGGATGGCCCGACCGGATCCGCCGCACCCGCTCGCCCGCCCAGTCCCATCTACATGGCACCGACATCGACGTAGAGCTGCATGTGGTTTTCGGACTCGGCCTCGGCGAAGGTGCCCGCCTAAATAATTTGCGTGTGCCATAAGTCCCATAACAGAAAAACCAATATATCCCCAATTCTCACATGCACCCGCGACCTTTCTTCTCGTTTAACTTGTTTTACCCCGGCAACGAACCCATCCACCACGTTACCCCACCTTGCTACGGGTGCGCTCTCTGATACTGATACATCTACATCCACCATGAACAAAGAGCATGGCAGGAGCAATGAGACAGACAGGTCCGAGGGTAGCGGTGGGAGCTCTGAAAATATCAAGGGCAAGGATAAGGATACTTCTTCACCCGGCGCGTCTAGTTCCATCGCCGATCGCCTTCAAGCATCTGGGAGGTTGGCCTTGAATGCCGTGACAGGCGGCCCCGACTTGTCTGGGCAGCAGGCTGGGGGAAAAGGTGGTGCAAGTCTCGGCAGCTTTGGAACAAGTTCGTCAACAGCAGGGGAGGCTTCCTCACATCGACTACGCTCTTCGGGGGTGGGTGAATCTATCCGGACACAGCCGCCAGTAGAATCGAGTTCTGCATCTCAGGCATTCAATGAATTTGCTGACGCCGAGCCGTTCCTGGGCTTTGAAAATGACTACCCGGGGCGGCCACGTGATTCTGGCCGGGCTGTCGTTGAACAAGAGAGGACAGATGGCGCAGCAGTGGTTGATCTCCTCAACGGACCATCCGGGGAGCTCGATGCGGTATTGGTAGGATCCCATGACGACACAGAAGACGACGATGGGCTTTCGCCTGAAACGGCGGCTAAACTTCGAGAAGCTTTGTTCAACTCTACACATTTGGAAACTCGCTGGGATGACATGCTTAACTTTACACCGAGCTTTCTTCGTCATCCCAGCGCATCGCAAAACGACCTGCAACTTCATTTAGGAAATATGGATACAGACGAAGCACAAAACCTCTGGCTTCGCCAATGGGGCGACGTATTATCTTCCTACACTGATCAAGTCTGGGGTGACCTGGGTCCCTTAGTGGCAGAGGCATTGCGGGAGGTGGAACAATTAACCTCCAACGAAGCAGTCGCCAACCAGCCATCAGATACTAGGGCTCTGGATCGATTGAGACAAATTCTCGCTCACGTCCGGGGACATTGACCACCCCCGCCAACATATCCTTTCGCTATGCATATTTTTTACCCTGTCGCTCCTCCCATGTACAATACGACCCTTGGATGATTGCTAGCTCAATACTTTGATACATGAGACCTCTACAAAAAGATAATATATCTCTCAGTATTTCTAGCTAAAATAAACGAAAAAAAAAAGAGTATGTTTAGACGCACATTAGTCTAGATGTAATCTCATAAAGATTTCTAATGTTGCTTGTTCCGTTCGTCTTGTGGTTGGTCTGCAGAAGAAGTACATCCCTGACCGTCATTCATGGTTGGATTGTATGTACTTAATTAATTAAACACCTAAAAACTAAGCACCGAGCTGGGCGGGCTTCGTATTGGTTTGTGCGTGGCTGGGCATTTTGCGGGGTTGCTCTGCCAACTTCGTGATGGAGTCGGCAACCAATGACATCATCCCATGGCCCCGTCATCTTGGTGCCATGAGCCGACCAAGGAGCCCAAAGCTGGCCTGTAGAGCCATGCATGGCGACCGGATGGGATAACTTGAACAAGCATCTGGCCAACCCCCCACCGGACAGTCTCCCAGAACCCCGGCTCAGAGCCTAAACGGCGCCAAGAGGCGGAAAAAAAAGCCACCCCGGCACCGTTCCAAGACCAGATACATTTCGTTGAGTCCTCCGTTTTGCTTGACCATTCACAAATACCTCTCAGTCTCGCCTCGTTCACCAGTGCATACATATCCTATCAACACCTCCTTGCCAAAACCTTTTGGTTCGTTGGCTCCTGTCCTCTTCCCACCCCGCCCGCTCGTTCGCCCTTGATTCATCATGGCTCGCAAAGGCGGTCTGCAGCTGGCGCTGCTAGCGGCTCAATTGCAGTCGGCTGCTGCTTTCATAGCTGATGCGACACCGACTGCTTCCTATGCCACCGCCGCCACCCTGCTCTTCGCGAGAGCTGATTCTTGCCCTTCCAACACATTTCAGTGCTCTGAGGAACTTGGCCAGCAGTTCAGTGGCATCTGCTGTCAGACAGGGCAGTCATGCGCTCTTGACAACAACAACAACCCTGCTTGCTGCCCGTCCGGGTGAGTGTGGCCTTTGAACCTGGCCTTTGATCCCATTTCGACGTAATACTGACTTGAGCACAGAGCTGTCTGTACAGGAACTGCACCGGCATCAGCTACCGGTACAGCGACTGCCCTCGCATCCTACGTTTCCAATCAATACTTTTCGTTCCCGTACGCCCCGACTTCATACGATGACAGCGATTCTTGCAGCTCCGCGGTTAGCGACTGCTCAGACAATTACAATGCTTGTGTAACCTTTCTCCAAGATGGTGGTCAATATGGTGTCACCATCGCTGTACCTGGTGGCGGCGGCACCACTGTCGCGGGAGGTGGTACTGTCACAGGTGCTTCAGCGACCTCCATTTGCTCGAGCCTGAGTTCCCAGGCGTGCTCAAGGGCCGAAGCCACTCCATGCTCGGAATATCCATCAGTAGCACCGCTGGCTAGCAGATCCAGTCTCTTGCTCGCTGGCCTTGGTATTGCCGCAGCCATCTTTAATTTCATTGCTTGAGGAGATATTGCCTTCACAACGGATATCCAAATGTTGAAGTCGGAAAAGGCACTTGCTGAGCGCACTTGGCCTTCTGACATACGAAGAAGATGGCAGGCCACGTGTAGAGACATACTTGTTTGGACTCTCTACTCCATGAATCGCATTTGAGACTGCTGAAAGGCACCATCCCTCTTTCTTTAGCGATGCGAGTAACGACTCACGGCTTCTTTCCTGCGATCCAGAATGATATGAAATGATGCTGTGTGGGATTATCTCCTTGACAATATGAGGCTGAATACATGGATGGATATGTTACGATCATGAATATGAGGCTCTCCTTGGCCACTGAATGGACTGTGGAGAGCATAGATTTGTACTGATTTTGGTTTCGCATAGACTTTGATTGGGTTGTATATGGCGTCTTGGTTGAACCAAGGAAACACCTCTAACGAGGTAGTCTTGACTTGTTTTTTGTTGTACATACATCTAAGTGGACATAGGATAGCTACAAAAATTACCAAGCCACACAATGACATTCCGCATCGCGAACACTGGAAATTTGAAGACCAGAAGGGCTTTCGGATGATCTGAATTAGTGCCCGTTAACTTGTCAGATAGAGTTTGACATCCGACCCAAAGCTGAGCATAGAAATCGAAGCATTCAGCGTTATGATGCAGCACTTCAGAACATATGCATATATAACAGGTCGTTGTTTTTCCAGCACCCTGTCAATGGGATAACCTTTCCGTGTGTTATATGTTGGTTGCTTCAGAAGATAAAATATCTTCCAGCAGTGTTTTGAAGGATCCGCCACTATGTTCGACCCGGTTGCGATTGAGTCCTCGAAATTCGTGTTTGACAAATCGCCGTACTGTAGCCTCTGCTTCATTTAATTTTTTTTCTTCTTCGGGTGACACTCGGCTGCAAATCGCCTTAAGATCTTCATTTCGCGCTAAAAGGGCAGAAATTGCTTCGGCTCGATCCACAACCTCAGTCGGAACTCCATTGAGGGCGGCGCATTTACCTCCAAAACTCGATGTACTGTGTCCATTTTTCAGGCTAAAAAGATACGTCACCTGGTCTTCTACTTGTGATGCTTTCCCATCCACCTTGACGTCAAGGTGAGCAAGGCGAAGGGTTTCATACTCATTGACATAATTTCCTTCGAAAACTTCATGACAATGAGTTGCCGCTAGAAGTCGTGGAGAATCTTGGCCTCGGGATAGAAAGTGATCCAAAAGAGCGGCAAGTAGGCCGGATCCATCGTCTGCGTTGGTACCCTTGCCAAACTCATCTATTAGAACCAGAGTTTTGGATGTTGAGTATCTCAAGGACAACGCCGCCTGTTTTAAATCGGCAGCAAACGCACTCTCAGCCCCAGACATGCTTTCTTTGGCTGAAATACAAGTCAATATTTTATCCGTGAGACCGATGGTCGCGTGATCAGCCGGTACAAAACTGCCGATGTGTGCAAGATAGACTATGACTGCTACTTGCTTCAAATAAACGCTCTTCCCCGAGTGATTTGGTCCTGTGAGAACCAAGGCTTGGGGTGGTATGCCCTGATACTGCCTATTATAAGGAGCTCCAGATGCAAGATTGCAGTCGTTGGGGATGAATGCCGGCACGACCAGTTCTTGTAGAGGGTGACGCCCGGCTTCAATATGTATCACGCTTGTCTCAACCACCCGGGGGGCTTTCCATCCATATTTTTTGGCTCCTAGAGCCAGCGATAGAATAGCATCAAATTCTCCACAAACATCTGAAGCTGAAATAAGAGCCTCTTCATGTTCCAAGACCTGGTTGGCAAGATTGTGTATGATCTCAACCTCTCTATCTTGATTCGGGTGAGTGGGGAAATGGGTTTGTGTGGATGATGATAACTTACCTCCTATTTGACAGTACATGTCTCCATATTCATTATCGAGCTCTCTCATAAAATCATTCTTGTAGCATACCGCCCCATCTACCGTAAATAGTTTCTCCCAGCCCCCCCCTTCTACACCTTCACCTTCGTATCGACCGTTGCCGGTGTGTGGATTGGGCTCAACGACGGTGAGGAACCCAATTTGAGGCAGAAAAATGCACGAGCGTATATATTGACAAGCCCATTCTGGTAATTCGTTTCTTATGTGATTTACCGCTTGGGTGAGAAAGTCGTCCATCCCATTATATGCTCTTTTGAGCTCATCGAGCTGGGGATCTATACCGACCTTGACGGATGTCCGATGCTGAGCTTTTGATTCGTTGAAATCAATGGTTCGGTTGATCAGGCCACCGACTGACATCAAAACTGCGGTTGGTAAGTTGTTTTGAAGCTTAGAGAGTGTGAAGTTAGCGGGACTATCTTAAACGTGTGGTAAATTCGACCTACTTTACTAATAATCTGGAGATCAGCACAGTTATTCAACGATGCTACAACTTCCCGAAGCCCCAAAGTTTGGACAGTGAAATTTTGAAGAGTAGCCTATACTCCCTGATTGAAGGACTGACCGGAGGATGAAAATTCGACACCTTTTTGCAGTTGGGTCAATGCTGATCGGACATTTCGAACTTTTCGCAGACATGAGGTTATTCGTATTAAGATCTCTGCATTGTCAGGCTGAAGCAATCCGGATATTGATCTCTGTCTCTCCTCAATCAGCTGTATATCTAGTACTGGGCGGAGGAATAATTGTCGAAGTCGCGTGCGACCTTGAGGTGTACAAGCGGAGTGATGGAATAAACCATACACTGAGAGGTTCTCCTTGGCGTTTCCCTTGCTTGGATCAGAACCCCAGACTTGGCTGTTAGGGTGCAGCTCGCTCTGGACGATTTGGAGAGACAGCAATGCATCTGGGCTGACAAACATGTATTCTGAAAGAGAAAACATTTCTACCGAGCGAACTCGGAAAAGGGCACCTGAAACCTGACCGTCTGGGAGAAAACCTGTCGACTGGCGGTGGTGAAGGTCACCCAGCACTGCGCCAGCACACCCGACCTGAGGGAGGTCAGAATCAAAAGTGCTAAATAACCTCATAGAGGAAACATACAGATACTGTGTTCTTTAAATTTATAGAACTGCCGAACCGGAGCGATTTGAATATCCGTGATTCTTGTCTTGAAGGCCCCTCCAGCTGGTTAATTACATCTCCGAGAGGATCACTATCAAGACTGGTGGAAAAGATAAGCTGGGCAGAGGGTACAGCATGGGATTGAAGGTTTAATATACGCTCATGAGCGGAATCGAATAAAAAATCGGAAGATTGCAGACTGCGAAAGGCAATGCCCTGGGCGGTGGCTGGGGCATGGTCAGTAATACTGAGCGAAAGTATTCGAACCGTCACTGATACCTTTGCTAGAAGAGAGGCATTTCTGCTCAAGAAATTTGTAAAAGTCTTCTTGGGCTCTAGCGGACACAAGAAGAGTGTTTGGTTGGACATGAGTCAGGAATTGCTCGGCAACGTCGGTGTTTGCCATGGGAATATCTTCTGATAGATAGAGTGTACCATCTGAAGTGGAGAAGTAGGCACAGCCGATTGTTGATTTTTCTCGCATGTCTATTGCCATTATAATTTCGTGCTGCACAGGGTCCATGATATCATGTTCGTCGCTGACATCCCTTGTAGGTATGACGCTCGAAGGTATCCCGGGTGGGGGTATACGTTTTGGCTCATGAGAATGAGATGAGCTTCTTGAAGACTCTGGATGACGCAGAGCTCGGGGCCTTGATCTCGGGGTTCGCCGTGGTGTCGCCTGTGTTCTTGGTGACGAACTGTTGTGTGTGCGACGGTTTGGGCGTCGCCCTCCCCAACCTTGACCCCTTCGACTTGAGCCTGGAGAGGCTCGGGAATATACTGGCGGCATCTTTGAACGACAGCCCAGGCCTTGCAACTGGACTCAAGTCGCGAGGAAGAAGCCGAGAGAGTGAGCGGTTCTTGAAGCAGACAATGAATCAACTAGGACAGGAGCTGGATATTTAGGTATGAAGCTGAAGACAGTCATTTTTTTTTTCATCTGAGCTACCGCCTTTGTTTCTTGTCAATTTCTGGGAAGCAGGATTGGGGGATTTGACAGCGCTGGGAAGGAGCGACGACAGCCTACATCGGCAGAGCCTTCCCAACATTGTGTACCCAATTTCCTGGCCTGACAGTCAAGACTATCCTGTTCCCTTTGTATAGATATCCAGCAGAAAATCTATGATTGAATTATGTTTCGAGGTGGACTACTGTGTGTGCACTTGGCTGAACAATTTGAGCAAGGCGCCTCTGGCCGTGGGATTCTGAGTATCTTCTTTTGCTAGTGCCAACCGTGAGCCTCCCTAGTATCGCTACATTACCAAAATTCCCTCCCGATACGACGGACCGTCATATATTACACTACGTGTCAACCAGAACACCAGTCTGTATTTTGGACAGCCTCTAATGCCGTAATCATTTACCACCAGCCTTGACCCAATCCGCAAACTCACGTCGTTGCTTGCGAATATCCACGAAACCTGGCCGAGTCTCGAGCGCAATGAAGGGATTGCCTCGGTAGTCCTTGTCCACGTCGCCGCCGCCAGAGACAAACCCGACCGCGCCTTCACGCTCGATCTTGCCAGCCCACTCGTTCCATCGGACCGGTCGCAGCTTTGAGGATCCCAGAACCAGTCCCAGGCACACTACAAAGGTGGCCACTAACGCCTCAATGGATATATCGATCGGGAGAGAGCTCGTGGATTGGTGCGATTGTGTGTGCTGTGCCGAAGCTGATGAAATAGCTGAGTGCTCTTGTGCTGAATAGCAACTGAATCGGGTCAGCAAAAGCTTCGGATTAAAAATCATGAGCGACATACGCGTGTGCTAGAAGCACAAAGCCCGTCACAGTGACTGCACTGGAGATCCAAGTCATTGCGTGCTTGATTGTGGTGTTTTGCGCGTGTGATCCGGATACCTTAGGGACAAGTCGTTGATTCGGTGACATGGATGATGGAGCTTCGTTGCAGTTTAGCAGGGGCCTTGCATGACTAAGCAGATTATTCTCGCCGACCATTCACTCACTCACGTCACCAATCCAAAGACGGTCTGTCTGCAGTGTAAGTTGAAAAAAAAGAGATACCAAGAATATTTACTCGACGAAATAAAAAAAAAATGGGAAAGCGACCGTATTTTTTGGTTTCCTTTTCAAAATATGTTCTCTTAAATCAGCCTGTGCATACAAAACTACTCTACATATACTCCCAAACACCAGCCTGTCCACCACTCTAACTACTAACATTGACAACCAAAAAGGAAAATAGAAAGAAAGAAATCGAAAGTGAGCCTAGTAACCTTGGTCACTGGATTGGATGAACTCTTGTATCATGGCGTCTTCATGCATATTCATTGCCTCTTCCGGTAGATCTTTTATGGACCAGTCGGCTTTATTCCCTTGAAGGTATGCGATACATGCAAATTCATCCTCCGCATACGTGGTAGGATTGTCTAATCCAACATCTTGCCCCTCAACGAAATTTGCTGGCCAAATGGCCTCTGGAGGTCCAAAGATACCATCACGAGGCACATTGAAGTGTGCTCGATCGAAGTTCAATTGGCATTCTTCAAAGGAATTGTTGTAAAGGGACTCAGGGTCTGGGTAGTAACTGTCTGGGTATTCGGGATCAGGATGAACTGGCTGCCGACCCAAGTAAATGCGATTTGGAGATGACTGCCTGTTCATGGCATGCTGCATGCCCCCAAGGGCGGGGGCTTGATGTACTAGATAGGCATATGGAGAGGTTTCAAGACCACCGTACGCAGCAAGATGTGGTCGATTTGGCGTCGCAAATTGGTACACATCTTGGAAAGGGGCCATTGGTTGGACATCTCCCTCGGGTAAGGGATCGTAGTTTAATGATGAAGTTTCGCTCATTCGAGACACATGTCTCGTGCTTCCTCTTTGCAGTGTATGGCGAGGCGGTCGTGGGGAGGTCCAGGTAGGATCATCAACCTCGGAACGGGCCGGTGACTCGCCCCCTGTTTCGCCATTTTGCTTGACCTTCCGTGGTTTAGATGGTGTGAATTTGTACCCTGGATGTGCCTTTTGATGATTGTCCCGCTCAATCTTGGCCCATTTGTTGAATAGTTGCTGGACTTGGTCCGGTTCCATTGGCCAACCCGCACCACAGACTTTGGAAACAAGCTGGTGGTTTTTCTGCGTGCATTGCGTTTTCGCCACTTCTTGATATGCCTTACGGTATAGCATGAATGCATTCATTGGGCGCTTGACTTGCCCGGATTTCTTATTTCGAGACGTTTCTGAGCGTCTTTCCTCTGCAGTGCGGGCAACAAAGGTTGCAATATCGGCAACAGGCACGTGGGGAACCTCTTTGGCGAGCTCGCTCAAGGGCTTGGTAAGGATGGATGTAGGTTTTCGTTGTTTTGAGTCCTTTGTGCTCTTTTGCACTCGGCCGCCTTTGACACGCGAAGAAGGCCTTGCTTGCCGGGGTGATTTGGAGACGTTGAAGCAGCTGCTGGTCGCGATAGAGTCAGCTTTGTTTGGAGTTGGTGGCGATGCTTCCGGGGTGTATGGCGCATGGATCTGCGAGCCTGTTAGCGTATCAGATCCGTAAGACATGTTGTTACTCCTGACATCGTATCCCGGCTCTCCTGGCAGTGGACCGTACGCAACATTGGCCCTGTTCCCCCTTAAGTGGTGTCCAGTCTGGTAAAACGGTAAGCATTGCGATGGCGAGGCCGTTACTATAAACCTCGGAGGACCTACCGACGGGGTGTCGTAATGCTTTTGGTGATATAATTGTGAGGACTCTTGAGCAAGAAAGTTATCTTCACGGGCTGGCGTAATGAATCTTGGATGTGGGGGAGCGCAGTAGACGGTGTCGTTCCTTGAAGCCATTCCGTCTGGAGTATGAGATGTGTCTGCGGATGTGATCATGACCGTAGGTAGTCGAATGCAGCTGTGGTCGGATGGCGCTGGTGATGGAGGTATTGTGAGTACCATTCCGGGAGTTCTCTTTGACTGGGACTACTTTGATCGATGAGAAGCTGAAGTAGTTTGGCTCAAAAAAGTAAGCGAACGTGCCTACAAGCGTTCGGATGAACAGGGCAGCTATCATCTACTCCGAAAAAAAGAACACGGACGGAACGATAGTTTTCCACCTTCTTTGACAGAGCACGGGATGATTTTATGCGAACGGAACAAGATACACGGACCGAAGAAGTTCTTTGTTTTGATTCTTTCAGACTCTACTAGAGGAATACGGAGGAAAAGTGCATCTGGCCATCTTCCCCTTCAGTTGGACGTGTCTACAACGCGGGGAAGCCTCACACAAATAGGTAGACAATCAAAGCTGTGGTGCATTCAGTGCAAGGGAATAAACTGGGGGGGTATGCGTCTGACCAACTGGACCACCTGGTGCACCACCGTCTATGGCGTTGAGCTCGAGTTGCATCGCAGGCGTCGCTGCCCGGCTCTGTGCAGGGCCTGGGCCAAGCAATGAGCCGATCCTTCCCCCGGGGGATGCAAGTCGACAGCCGCCAGCCGTACTCCCTTGGATGGATAGGAATGCCATCCACACTTGTGCTGCTCAAGCTTTGTCCGATTAGGTGTAGCGCTGGGAGATGTGGTGGCGCATCTCTTTGATGTGTGCTTGTCTCTTGGCACAGGCAAAAGAAAACGCAAGTCACCTGGCCATCATCCCAAACCGCACACCTCGCATACTGGGCCGTGTTTGCGGGTGGTTGCTAAATGACGCTAGTCGGCAAGTTGCAGCTACTGTTCGTCATCACATCGGCTTGATGCTAACATCCGGCCGAACAGACTGTATCAGCCCTTGGCGGGTCACCTTTCCTTTTTTTGGGGCCCGTGAGCAATATACCTGACTTTGAGGTTATGTCTTGGTAGCGTATTCAGCCTTGTGACGTAAAGTTTTAACTGGTGTTGCGTTGGTTTCCTTGTAATTGTTGATACGAAAAATAGCTTGAGATACATCACTTGAGCCACGGCTGGCCTGTGCTTGGCATGTTGGTTCACACAACAGTTTTGGCTGAGAATAATGCGCATCTAAAATAGATAGCGCCATGGGGGGGTCGTATTGTGTTGATGTTTGGGACAGCTGAATACCGGACTTAAGCAATTGAGCACCTATTCATTGCACTTCCATTGCGGGAGTGGCTGAGCTAATATGGGTTCGCGGCTCCTGTGACCAGCAACGTTAGTCTGAGCTGCTAGGCATTCAAACAATCCCCAGGAATGATCTTCAGAATCCATAGCAACCGAAGCAAAGGCCCCGCACACAACCAAATGTCGCCATAAACTACCCAGAGCCTCATGGCCTAGGCGTTGGGCTGCTCGCGGGTCGCGGCGGCTCTGACGATTTGGATGGCGGAGTTAAGACATGAGGTCTGGGGGAAGGAGAGAGGTTGGCCACGGGGGGTAGTATTGGAGTCGTGATATTGATTTTGCTTGCGCTGGCTGGATCCGTTAGCCGTGGCGGTGAGTGTTTCGTAGGCGAGAGCCCGCCTTCCGCAGGTAGTGTGCCGTTCTGTAGATGAGCCGCGCGGTAAATGTCGCGACTTATTTTGGGCGTACTTAGGGCAGCTTCGAATGATCGACCACCTGGGAGGCTATGGAAGCTGCTAGACGGGCTTGCAGTCCTCACCGACATTGTAGGAGAGGCTGCGACACCAATCTGGGACTGTCCATTGACATGCAACCCTCGCTCCGCCTCACCCGCCTCCAACTTAACGGGCGCGGGGATAATGGGTATCGAACCAGGTGAGATCTTCACATTGGCTCGGTTCAGAGCCGAGACCGGCGTGCCTGAATTTCGTCGCATAGAACCAACGCCATTCAGAGAACCGTTGACCTGTCCCGAATCTAAAGGAGACATAGCACGCCCGGTCCCGCCATTTGGCGGGGTCGGATGTTTGATGTCAACTGTCAACGTGGGATGTTTTGACTGAGGCTCATGTGTTGAAGGGGTTTTGCTTGGAGTTTGCTGAGTGAGGTGATCTTGCCTTCCCGGGTCCTTGGGCGTGTGAGCAACCTTCAATTTGATGGTTGTTTTAGGTCGAGCTTTGGCTTCTTGCTCACGATTCGTACACGAGGCGCAAATGAACTGGAAATCAGGATGCTCGGCCTCGGTCTCGCTGATACCCAGGCACTTGCTGTGCTGCCAGACATTGCATCTCTCACACGCGACGCTGTGTGTTCCATCGTCAACCTGACCGTATAGACCACAAGTACAGTCGAAAACCCAATCATCTTCCTCTTGTTCAAGATCCCTGAGTGCCTTCTTGTTCTTTTCAATTTCGGCTTGAAGTCGACGCTCGGAAATCCGCCCTTCAGTTGTTGTCAGACTCTTACCGTCTTCTGACAACTGTGCGAGTTCCTCCTCATGCTGAAAACGACGAGCCTCTCTTTCCCGGAGCCGCTGCTCTCTCGAGACCAGTCTCTTGTCCCGTTCTACCTCGCGCTTGAGATCTTCACGCTCTTGGCGTCGCTTGGCTGCTTCGTTCTCCCTGCGCTGTCGCTCTTCCTCACGCGCCTGGTCCTCTTGCTTTTGTTGCTCTACTTTGTTTGCAATGCGACTCGACCGTTTGGCATTAGCCATTTTGGCAAGATTGAGCAGCTCCCGCTCCCGTTGAATTTCCTTTCTCTTGCGGCTCTCCTCTTGCTTCTCCAAAATTGGCAGCAGGTGATCTTCCAGCTGCGCCTTCAAGATCTTCTCGTTATCATCTCGAGTTTTTGCGAATCCTTGAACGATTGCTCGAACGTCGTCCAATGTGACTGCGAGACACTCCCACGCAAAGCCTCCAAGTCCGTCGTTTTCGGGTCGCTCCTCCTCGCCTCCGTTTTCTGTATCGGTTTGGTCCTCGGTTGACATCGTTGTTCGTCGCCGTTTGCTTGAGCGACGTCCGCCACGCCATGGCTTAGATTTTTTGGGTCTTGGTGTCGACACAGGGGTCGGGGGCTCCGTCATGCGATACACTCTGTTGTCGTCGAGGACGAAGTATGTTCGGTCTTCTGCATCCCATCCGTAGGGTTCGATTCGCTGCAACAGCCGTCAGTTAGTGGGGGCAGGATATTTCACGGGGGGGGTAACGCACCCAGTCTGTTTGCTCCGTATCCTTTTGTTCATCCATCTTTTCTCGGATGCGCTCAGGGTGAACCATCGTCCATTGAGTGAGCTTTTGCATGACTCGAATCTAGCAGACAAGACCGGACCGATTAGCTCTGGCTGCGTTGAAACCGCATTCGTTTCTGCATTACCTTGGTCATGACATCAAAATCATCAAACTTGGCAGGTGTCTCATGATTGCCAAAGGGGTTTGAGTCTGGCGACCTGGACTCAAACAGCCTCCGAGCTTGCTCATCAAATATTTCTTGGCTGGTCGTGATGTTAGAAGAGGGTATTTGGATGGGGATCGCGCGGACGCACGTTAAGCCTCGATGCGACGATGCGAGTTTGAGTATTGACAGGGCCATGTCTCCAAGTATGGGCGAATTCGGCTTCAGGCATTCGGTCTCGATTTCCTGTGTCGGAAAAATACGTGTCAGCAGTGATGATCTGGTCGCAATGGCAATATGACGGGTACCTCAATGTCAATCGAATCGGGGATTTTTGCAGCTTTGCCAAAGATGTAAACCCACTGACACAGGTTCGCAAACTGCCACATGTTTCGAATGCGATACAGAAGCGATGGTTCAGCATCGCCATGGTCGCCTTCGACAGCCCGGGAGGATCGTTTGCGCGACGACATGTTGGCGAGTCTGGGATGTCAATGGTAACTCTGGCGCGTCAAGGTTGCTCGTGTCTCGAACTTGGAGTCGCGAAAAAGGTTACCTTGTGGCGTAGTCAGCCACAAGCACATGCTGGCCAATGCTGCACTAGCTTACCCCCCCGGACCAAAGAGTGGGCATTACCCGCACTGTGACGCGGATTGATCTATTTTGAGAAACGCGACAAGTACCGGTGTTGCGACCCCTAATCGTTGGTTGAGGACAGTGTTCGCAATCGCTCGTACTGTGGGTCTTTCGTATCCTTCAGCGTAAGGCCTCCTGAATTGCCAAATCTTCTACTTTTGATCCTGTAGATACGGCGTAATCCACGCCTCCACGGGTCGACGAGAGATCGAAGATGCTTCAGCATTGCTCGCATCCCCGGAAGAAGTTATAATATTGACACAGGGCCACACCAGCGGTCCGTGGTCACCTTCCTCTCCCTCCCACTCGATTCGCAGCCATGTCCTCCAACTACCCCGGAGGCGATCCGGGGCGACGCCAGTCGATACCTCTCCAAAACCTCGATGGCGTTTCCTACGGGAGTGGCCAGCAGGGCCGATCTGATTCCTTCACCGACGCTCAAATGGCGGCGAATCTGCCCGGCATATCGACTTACTGGGAACCACCACCATACCACGCGCCTATCCAAGATCGTGCCCCGGCTCAGGCTCACAATGTTCAATCTCGCGGCGACTCCCCCCCTCGTTCGCCGATAGACATAGATCCGATGGCTTTTGCGTCAGCCTTACCTCCAGGAATCTACATGCCCAACGAGGGACCGCCCGATTCATCATCATCCTCAGAAGCATCGCTAGAACGAGCAGCCCCATACATCGAAGATCCTGCAGCAGCGGAGTATGGCGAGTCTGATAGAGTCCCTCTCACATCCCGTGTTGAACCGATATCCGGGTCCCTCTCAGCAAACCGAAACGATGAAAGACCTCGAGACAGTTTCCAGACAATATCAAGCATTGGCAACTCCCCAGGTCGAAATCGTGCCAACACTAGAAGTTTGGGCGAGGACTTGGCCACCAGCTTTGGGGCCGCTCGACACCAGAGCTTCGGCCAGTCTCTCAATCCCAATGAATACAGACGATCTAGGTCACCCACAGGCGCCCTCTCCCTCACTGGGTCTATTATTCGAGCGATGTCACAACGTGTTGTCAATCTCAGTGGCGAGAATGAGATCGTTGACAATCGGGCTTCGCGCCATCGTTCGCAATCTCCTGGGCGCCTTAGTAGAACCAATTCTCATGAGACTGTCGCATCAATGTTTGCTGATACCTCGTATCGGTCTCCAGCTGCGAACCCATCAGCTGAAAAGAACGGGGGTGCCCAGGACTTTGTTGCCGAAACGATTTCTCGGCCACCTCTCCCAAATCCTCTGAAAGGAAAATCCCTGGGCATATTTTCACCTAACAACGCTTTGAGGCTTCGACTCAGTGATCTTCTTGTTAATCCATGGATCGAACCGTTCCTGCTTATGCTGATTGTTCTTCAAACCGTTTTATTGGCAGTTGAGGCCGCCCATCCCATTTCTGCAGATGGGAACCATCGCCCAGCCAAATGGTCCGGAAGTGTAATTGAATGGATGATGCTGGGCTTGTTCATCATTTTCACACTAGAGCTGATTGCTCGTATTATTGTTTCTGGTTTCATGTTCAACGCTGCGGAATATAGCACGATTGATCGAAAACGAGGCATTCGTGCTGCAGTGGCGGATCAATACAGAGCGGTATTTCAGCCTGAGCGACAAAAGTCGGTCAAAAATAGGAATATCAACAGCTTTCACCCGGAGCCCTCAACACTGGCTCGCTCGTTCACGACCTTCATGGGAGGCCAACCGGCTATGCCGAGGTCATTCGAAGAGCAACAGAGGTATCAACTGGCTCGACGTGCCTTTCTTCGTCATTCCTTCAACCGAATTGATTTCGTTGCTGTGGTTTCGTATTGGATAATGTTTGTTCTAAGCATTACTGGACTCGAGGTCAAGCACCATCTATATGTGTTCCGAATGATGAGCTGTCTCCGTATTCTGAGACTTCTCTCGCTCACGAATGGTACCGCGATCATCTTGAGAAGTCTGAAGAAGGCGACGCCGCTCCTCGTACGGGTTGCTTTTCTGCTATCCTTCTTTTGGTTGCTTTTTGCTATCATTGGAGTGCAGAGCTTCAAGGCTAGTTTCGCACGTCAGTGTGTATGGTTGGATCCCCAAGACCCTACTAATATGAGCGCCACGTATACCAACGACGAGGACTTTTGCGGCGGATATCTGCACAATACAACTGGTGAAATTATGCCCTGGGTTAAATTTAGCATTCCCGACAGCCTGGAGAATCTGCAGAATGGAACCGACGACGGCAAGGGGTACATTTGTCCGCGTGGGTCTCTCTGCCTCTCACAAAACAACCCGTACAATGGAACCGTCAATTTTGACAACATCTTCAACTCTCTCGAGCTTGTTTTTGTTATTATGAGTGCCAATACATTCTCTGACCTCATGTACAACACGATGCGTTCGGATTACACCCAGGCTGCTCTCTTTTTCGGCGCCGGCATCATGATCATGATGCTCTGGCTCACAAATTTACTCATCGCCGTTATCACCTCTTCTTTCCAAGTCATCCGAGAAGAGAGCCAGGCTAGTACTTTTACCGTGACACAGGATCCGATAGCCCAAACCCAAGCAAATGAAAGGACTCGACGCACTTCGCCAATTCAAAAATTCTACGACAAGACCTCGCTATTCTGGGTGCTTGTTATCACTATTGGCTTGATATGCCAAGCATGTCGGAGCAACACGATGTCGCGATCTCGAGAAAATTTTATCGATATAGCAGAAGTTGTCGTAACATTTCTGCTCGACGTTGAAATGGTGATACGTTTTATTGCTGACTGGAACCACTTCCACAAGAGCTGGTGCAACATTTTTGACCTGGGGTTGGCCATAATTACTTCAGTCATTCTCATCCCTCCTATTCGCCACAGTCGAGCCTATGATTGGCTATCTCTCTTCCAGATCTTGCGAGTTTATCGTGTCGTTATGGTAATCTCCGTCACCAGGGAACTTATCATGCTCGTTCTGGGAAATGCTACTGGTATTGCAAATCTTATGTTTTTCGTTTTCCTCATGACTTTTTTGATGGCAATCTTTGCATCGCAACTCTTCAGGGGCGAATTGCCAGTCCACGATGATAGCGGTGAATTGGTCCGCATTTCTTTCTACCAAATCTTCAATTCCTTCTTGGGCATGTATCAAATTTTATCAAGTGAGAATTGGACGGATATTCTGTACAATGTCACACAATACACCAGGCCGTTCAGAACATCATGGATCGGCGCTATGCTGCTCATTGGATGGTTTATCATGGCTTTCTTCATTTTGGTCAACATGTTCATTGCAGTTATCCAAGAAAACTTTGATATATCGGAAGACGAGAAGCGTTTGCAGCAGGTTAAGGCGTTTCTCCAAAGGAGAGACCTTGGCAATCCTTCAAGCCATTTGGCACTCACGACCATTTTTAGTTTTGGAAAAACTCGGCGACACAAAGACCCCCTTGACTATGGACCGGCCACAATGGAAATGCTTCTGAAAGATGCTGTCGTAAGAGAGTTTCTTGATGACGAGGTGGAGCCCGCCCGCGGCCCTGACGGTCAGCCACGCCCACCGCAGAGAAGCAAAACGACCCTTTTTGGAAACGACGACAAATCCGGATGGTTCATGAGCACATGGGAAAAAGTTTCCAAGCGACTGATGAACAAGGAACCCAACCCCTTTTACTCAAACCTTCGGTTTGATGGTGACAATGAGACCCAAGACCCGCGACTAATGGCCCAGCAAGCTGTTTCCGCGACGTCAGCCCGGCGAAGAGCGCAGCGGGAATATCTCGCTCGGTATCCGACTTACAACAACTCCTTGTACATATTCACGCCATCTAACCCCCTGCGCCGCCTTTGTCAACAATTAGTGGGACCTTCTCGTGGCCCAGAACGTTTTGACGGCCTGGAGCCAAACAGGGTCGCCTGGTACAGTTTCACCATGTTTATTTATGCATGTATCGTAGCTATGGTTGTTCTTGCGTGTGTCACAACCCCTCTTTATCAGAAGGAATACCAGGAGCAGCATCAATTCAGCGTCAGAAATTGGTATGTCTGGACAGACATGGCCTTTGCAGTTGTCTTTACGGTTGAGGCCGTCGTCAAAATCATTGCCGATGGACTTTTGTGGACCCCGAATGCCTTCTTGCGAAGCTCATGGGGCCTAATGGATGCGGTCGTGCTCATCACGCTCTGGATTAATGTGGTTACGCTCCTGGTCAACGACGGTGCCATTTCTAGAGCCATCGGCGCGTTCAAGGCTCTCCGAGCGCTGCGCTTGCTCAATGTCAGCAACAGTGCCAGAAACACCTTCCATGATCTGATCATTGTTGGTTGGTGGAAGATTCTGGGTGTAAGCCGGATCATTCAACCCTCGTCTCACCTTACGCTAATGTATACTAGGCCGCCTTTGTGTCGCTGTCGCTGCTGATCCCGATGGCCATTTACGGTGTCAACCTTTTCAATGGCTTAATGTACACTTGTAATGATGGAAGCACTGGGATCAACACCTTGAGCGATTGTTTTGGCGAATTCAACAACACGCCATTCGATGAGAATTGGCCTATGCTGTCGCCGCGTGTTGCTGCTAACCCGTACTACAACTTTGATGACTTTGCATCATCACTGTTCATTCTTTTCCAGATCGTCAGTCAGGAGGGTTGGATAGACGTCTCTTTTGCTGCTCAAGCCATTGTCGGACGCAACCAACAACCTCAGGATCTCGCGTCGCAAGGAAATGCGCTCTTCTTTGTTGCCTTCAACCTGCTCGCAACTGTTTTCGTGCTCACGTTGTTCATTGCCGTTTTCATGCGCAACTACACTGAACAGACTGGTGTAGCCTTCCTCACGGCAGAGCAACGCTCCTGGCTCGAGTTGAGAAAACTGCTGTACCAAATTTCCCCTTCCAAGAGCTCGTACGACGACTCGGAGAAGAGCTGGAAAAAGTGGTGCCATAAGCGCGCCATTGAGAAGCGAGGCAAATGGTATCAATTTATCACTATTGTTTTGGTGCTGCACACGGGCCTGTTGATGTCCGAGTACAGTTCGGAGCCCGCCTGGTGGACCAGTTCTCGAGACTTTATTTTCTTCGCATTCATCATCATATACGTGGTGAATATTGTGATCCGAATTATAGGTCTTGGGTGGTCACGATTTCGCCGAAGCTCCTGGAACATCTACTCTGTATTGATTGTTGGCGGAGCTTGCATTGCAACGCTGATTCTCTTCATCTCCAACACCAGCTATGAAATTTACGTGCAGCTGCACAAGGTTTTCTTTGTGGGGATTGTGCTTCTCCTCATCCCGCGAAACGATGCTCTCGATCAACTGTTCAAGACGGCTGCGGCCAGTTTGACCGTGATTGGCAACTTGCTGGCAACCTGGCTGGTCATCTTCTTGGTCTTTGCGATTGCCATGACCCAAGCGTTCAGCTTGACGCGGTTTAACAACAGCAACACGACCGACATGAACTTCCGCACGGTTCCCAAGGCGCTGATTTTGCTTTTCAAGATGAGTCTTGGCGAAGGTTGGAACGAGGTTATGGAGGATTACGCAAGCATCGAGCCGCCGCTGTGCGTTGATGGATCATCATTCTTCAACAGTGACTGCGGTAGCAAGAACTGGGCACGGTTCCTTTTCATTGCCTGGAACATCATCAGCATGTACATCTTTGTCAACTTGTTTGTGTCGTTGATCTACGAGAGCTTCAGTTACGTGTACCAGCGGTCCAGCGGTGTGGCTGCGGTAGACCGAGACGAGATCCGGCGGTTCAAGGAAGCATGGCGAAGCGTGGATCCTGCTGGAACGGGCTGGATCAGCAAAGACCAGTTTCCCCGCCTGCTGGGGGAGCTTTCGGGAGCGTTTGAAATGCGCATCTACAACGACAACGACTCGATCCGGTCCATCCTGGAGGATGTGCAGGCGGATAGCTCTCGGTCTCGGCACATGTCTCTGGTGGGATCCAACCAGAGCACTTATAACTCAATCAATCTCGAGCAACTCAACCGACGCATCGCCCAGCTCGATGTGGAGAAGATCAGAGCAAGGCGTCGCCGGTTCAACGTCTTCTATGAGGAGGTGATGGTGTCGGCTGATCCGGATCGCGGCATCGCGTTCACAACCGTGCTCATGATCCTTGCTCACTACAACATTATTAATGACAGCAAGAGTTTGAAGTAAGTAATGATGGAACCACGAGCGACTTTGCAGCATTCTGACATGACACAGGCTGGAAGAGTTTCTGAGACGCAGAGCTCGGCTTCAACGTGTGGAAGAGCAGGTCCGCCGACGCATTGTGCTTGGCTTCTTTGACACTTTGTAGGCACCCCATTCTGTGGCACCGCACTGAGGCAGATTGCTAACCTTGTTCAAGATACTGGTCGAGAAAGTTTAGACAGCACCTGCAGATGAAGCAGTCGGCTCGAATGACAGGCGTGCCGTCTCTGGGTGTTCCTGACATCTACGTGGACGATGATGAGAATGCTGGCGAGGCGGCTCCTCGTTCACCGGGTGGATTCCTTTCGCGCCAGTCGACGGGCGATGGCGAGCAGCAAGGCTGGCTTGGAGAGGAGCCGGCCTCGCACGAGGCGGCATGGCAGCACCCGCTGAGCTTCCCGCGGGCTGCGCCACCATCCCCATCGCACCAGACGACGATGCCATCGGCGTTTAGCTTTGAGCTACAAGAGCCGGACGTGCATGAGCACCACCACCACCTCTCGGCCGCACCTGCGGCTCCGGAGCCGACGAGCGCGACCAGCCCAACCCAAGTCCGGGGAATGCTGGATGACTCGGTGTGGGTGGAGAGCATCAGGCGGAGTGCCTCGCTGCGGCGATCGCATCCATCGGGCCAATACCGATACGGGGACTAAAGCAAGGAAGAGCGGATCTGCAGGGAGAAGGGCTACAGGGGAGGAAACGTAATGGCGTACGCCAGCAGCGGCGTATTGTATTCACAGAGCAATGAAATTCAAGACAGGCACGGCGTTCCGGACAGACATCAGAATTCAGGGGAAAGGGGGAGTCGATTTTTTTGGGGGGTGGCAAAAAAAACAGCACCGAGCATTAGAGGTTATACCGTAACAACTCATGAACATTTGAGGGGCATGCTATGTCATGTCATGCCGCGTTATGTCATTGCTATTTTGCCTACGAGTCACCAACCGAAAAAAAAAAAACAATAAAGCAGAAGAAAACACACACACACACACACACACACACACACACACACACATACGCATACATACACACAGACAGGTCGTGGCGGCGGGCAGCATCAGCAGGTCGCAGCAGCAACAAGGCCCCATGGTTTGTCTCCCCGTGTTCTATTTTCTGCAGCTACGCGGTAGATTAGGAACGTCCTGCCACGGTTTCAGCTTGTGGAGTTGCTGGTCGCAGAAATGGAGTCATGAAACATCCGTGCGCGTCCGAACCCTTGCCAGCGGGCATAGACATGACACGAGGGTGATATCGTGGTTCATGCCGCCAATGCCACCACCACCTCGCGTCGCTGGTGCGTCCCCCCTTCGCGGGCCTGTTATAAGGGAACGAGATTTCCCCCCCGCCGCTAGATGCTGCCGTTGTTGTAAGCTGCAGCGTTCCCACAGCATCCATCCTTTCTTTTTCCATAAAAGCCACATCCCAAGAAGACGGGCTTGTCATTCGTTTCGAGAAAAAAAACAATAAACAATCGTCCAGCACCTCTTTTGGCAACGAAGCAAGAGAAATATAGGCTGTGCCTGCTACACTTCCTGGGGAAATATTCTTGGCTTTTTGATCTTATATTTTTGCTCATCAACTTCCGGTCAAGTTGTCTATTATATACCCTTTAATCCTGCAAAACAATACACCCGATTTTGTCTTTATTGAAAAGCGATACTTGGGGTTCGCAACCACGACGACAACTGCAAACTGCCACTACAACAACAACAACAAACAACCATCATCACGAAAGATCAAACCCGCACACCAAAACCCACCACCCCCATCACAATCACAATGGCTCACACTTCTCGCCTCGAGTCTGTCTCCGGACGCTTCTCCCCCTCCAGGCTCCGCAACTCTTTCCGCCGCTCCTCGCGCACCTCGGCGCGGGATTCGTACTCGTCGAGCACCAGCACCTCGTCGTCCATCTCCACCATCAACAGCATCATCATGCGCCAGCCCTCCCTCGTGGGCCTCGAGGAGGAGCGCCGCAAATTCGCCAGCGAGCTGACGGTCCTCGAGCCCCGACCTATTGTCTACTGGGGCAGCGTTGAGGAGCGCATGGGATCTCTCAACAACTTCTGATGGCATTACGAACTACGTTTTTATTCACGACACATTTGGGGGTTTTGTTTTTTTTCCCGGGAGGGAACTGGAAGGGAACGGGCTCGGTTTTTATGAGATTCAATTTTTTTTCTTTTTGTAAGAAGGTTTCTTTGAATCGTGTGAAGCTTCTTGGAATATAGAAGCTTCGCTCTCGGGTTTTAGATTCCTTCTTTCTCTTTTTCTTTTTGGAGGGATACACAGCTCTTGGTCTGGCGTTCTGTTGGTTCTCTGGGTAACATAGTACATGGTTCTTCCCTCTCTCCCACCAAGTTGCGCCCACCTACACACACTCACACTGGTGGTCGCGACACACTTGGGAGGACGGCCTTTGGAACAAACAAAGATTATTTCTCAACAATTCCCGCATCCAGCTGAGTGAACCAGAATGGCAACAAAATGCACCTTCCAAAATTGGCGCAATCAATGTGAAAAGGCGTCTCATCCATACTATGGCTGCCTCGTCCCCCTCGTCTCATCCAGAGTGGGATGACTTTCCCTTCCACCAAGGGGGACGAGGACGGACTGTTTGAAACGCACTGGCTGCACTGCGGACCCACGCGGGCAACGGCCCCTGAATTTTAGGCAGGCCCCCCCCGGCGGATGATTCTAATGGGCGGCGCTATTTTGGGGAGTGAGAGGTACTGTGCTGTAAGGGGATGGATGACAGGCTGAGGATGGATCAGTATCACGTCCCTGCTCGCCTAGTTGCGACCAAATCGTCTCTCCCTCCCTTCTCCCTCTTTCCATCTCGGGATAATTATACCAGAGCAGGGGAAGAAAAAAAAAAAAAGCCATTCGACACCCGTGCGTGCGTGCTCCTCTCTGCCGGGTCAGCCCGCGCGCTCAAGGCCACACACACACACGGGTCAAGGATACGAACGGGGTTCCCGGGCATTTCATGCCGAAGCAAACAAACTTCATGCCGCCGAGATCAGCATTGTCCGGCATGAAAGGGACCGGAAAAGAAAGGAAAACATCTATCATCGTAAAGCCAAGAGGAGGCCGTCCGTGCTGGCGAATGATTGGGCAAGTGGCAAAAGCCCTCGTAATTTCGTGGTGTTTTTTTTTTTGGGGGGGGGGGGGGGGGT
>KV875243.1:488795-533815 GCA_001879505.1 Calonectria pseudoreteaudii | reverse complement strand
GGGGGGCTTCAAGCCAATGCGGGACGTTTATCCGGGTTTCCCGTCACCATCGTCGTTGTCGTCGTCACTCTACCGCCGCAGCGGCGAAAGCCCAACAGCACGCACGGCGCACCACGTGGTAGAGCACCACCACGGCAACCAGCGCCACGGCGCCGAGCCCCGCCAGGACGACGCCGTACAGCTGAAACGCCTCTTCGGCCTCCATCTTCATAAGCTTCTTCTGCTTGCTGTGGTACGGCTCTGGACGAAACGACCGGGCGAGTCGCCTAAGCCGTGTGGCAGACCACCACGCTGGAAAGCCACCGCCGCCGTTACTGTTGCTCCTGCTGCTGCTGTTGGTGGTGGTGCCGTTAGAGCGGGCCATTGTGTAGCGCATGTCAACGACGATAAGCGATACAAGGAACACCGTCAGGTTAATTGGCGTCATGATCATCTGAAGAAAACAAGACCGTCGTCGTCAGCTAAAACGTCTTGCGAATCGTGTTTCTCTTCATGCTATAGCCTAGCAAAAAGAGACTTATACACGGGGATCAGTGTGAGGGAAGGGGGGCTAAGGTGACCCACCGAATACAAAGCCGATGGCTGTTTAGGGCCGTTGTTCCTGGGGGCCGGCACCGAGGGATTGGACGAACTGCGAGCGGACATCGCGTCTTTTTTTTTCCTCTTCTCGTTTCGAATTTGAGATAGATTGTTGCGTGATTCTTTTTCTGGGGCCACTGGGAGGAGGGGGGGAGTTGAAACACGCGTTGGAACGAAGGATGGAGAAGGGGGGGATGGGATGGGATGGGATGGGATGAGGAGATAAATCAGGGGGATGAGAGAGGGAATCGATCACTCTAAAAATGCTGTCCGGTGGACAATGCAAACCAACCTGACGACCTTTTTGCTGTCAGGTCCCGACATGCGTCCCAGTGGATGGGTGAGGTCATTATGGCTCTGCTATCCGTCTGGTCCGCAGCCGGTCCCCCCCCTCAGCCACCTACTTCGCCTCTCGGGCGCATTTCAAACTACGCAAGCTTCAACCATATCGTAACCAACACAAACCCGAAACCGAGGTCTCGCGATGCCACTAACCCTTCTGCGTTGAACCTACCTTTGGGGCCCGTCGTCGTCGTCGTCGTCGTCGTCTTTTTTTCCCCCTCTAGTTCTATTTTCGACCACCGAGCAATCCGTCTCTGAAATGTCACAGTGAACCGGATTCGGTCTTCTTGCTCAGCTGCATTCGGGTTGATCCCCCCTTCCCCGTTACAAACACTAAACCGTCATGATACATGTCAACCTTGTTTTGTTCAAAGTTCTTTCTTTATTTTTAATCTTATCCGTATGTATTCTTAGGACCAGATGCAAGGTACAGAAATCCGATTTCTGGAACAAATCCACACTTTCCGCTCTACCCGTCATCACCACGTCCAAGTTGCCTGTCGATCATTGCGCATCAACCTTGAAAACCCCATCAACGGGCGAATGACAACATGCTAAGTCACACCACCCTTCGTATCCAGCATTCCAACGTCGGCCATCCATTGAAGCTCGAATGGGATATCTCAATTAAGTGGCATCTACGTGAAGCCATAACAAGTCTCCTCAGCCCGCTTCCTTCTCTTCCGACCTTGCCCGTCATTTTATATAATGCCAGCCGTGCCCCATGCCCAATCCTGAATTATTCGTGCAATAAGTCTTGATTCTGTTAAAATAGCTCTACCTGGCGTTGTGAATATCAAGCACGAGAATGTCCTCGGCGCCAATTCGTGTGAGCTCGTCCATGGTCAGAGCGATCTTCTTCTTCTCCACCATGCTGCTGACTGCCACCCAGCCGGCCTCGTCCAGAGTCGTAACTGTTGCTGATCGCTTCCCGGGCGTAATTTTGGTCGCCTCAGTCAAACTGGTGCGCTGAATGTTGTACTGGCAGAGCACGTATTTCTGGGCAGTAATGACACCCTTGATACGGGACGTGATTAGGTCGATCAACTCTGGGTTGGTGGGGGACTTGGACTTGATGAGCACTGCTTGCGTCTCAACAACAGTGTCGGTGGCCTTCAAACCAGCTGCTCTCATAGTTTCGCCGGACTCTGCCATACAATACAGTGGTTAGTATTTAACTCAATTGCTGTTCCAATTGGTGAATTGGCGCGGCACTTACCAACAAGATCGACGATACCGTCAGCGACACCCAGAGCACAGGCAGCCTCGACACTACCGCTCAGTTCAATAATCTTTGTTTGCATCTTTCGGGGGGAGACGCTGCTCTCGGCTCCCTCACCAGCCTCGAGCTTGGAAAAGTACTCGGTGGCCAGGTTCACGAAGCTGGTGCCAATGTTGCAGCCGATGAGATCCTTGGCGTTGGTGTACTGGCCCTTTGCGGGCACCTGAACCTGGAGTTTGCATGCGCCGAAACCCAACTGCATGACCATATCACTCTTTGCAATCTTGTCCTCGACGTTGGAGAAGTCCACGGAGCTGCGGCGAGCGCGGTTGTAGGCCCGGACGCCGGCATCGTGCTCCTCGACCTGATCCCAACCGGTGATACCAAGGTCCACGCGGCCCTCACTGACAAAGGTAGGGATATCGGCGGCGGGAAGAAATACGAGAGCAATGGGAAGGTTCTTGACCAGAGCAAGGTCGAGACGGTTCTCGCGGCGGAATTGGATATCGGCACCCTCGAGGAGGTTCAGTGTGGCGTGGTTAAGCCGGCCCTCTGCAAGACAAGAAAAGAATGTTGTTAGCAACCGCTCCAGGTATGTATTTTCCATCATGCATTTAACTTACTCTTGGGCACGGCGAAAAGAAGGCGGCCTTCAAGGCTGCATTGGTCAAAGCCATGTTAGCAATTTTGTGTGTATCTTCAAAAAAGTTCATGGTGGGGTAGATTCTCCATGAGCGCAGTAGTGCACTGATCGCTAGGGCTGGGGAAGTCGAGGTGTAAGACCAACCTGTTTACTAGATCCATGGCGGAAAGATGATGAGGGACAAAGATTGAGCTCAAGGGCGAGTTGTGACGAAGGTGTTGTCTTGGGTTTCGTCGTCGTGGTGGGAGTTTGCCCAAGTCGAGCCAAGAGTCAACACTGACTAGATGACTCCGATTGCGGGGCTTTCGCCATGATGGCGGGGCAATCGCCTGCTGTGGGCTCCAGCAGCCGCCAGCGTGGGAGGTGTTTCCTGCTGGTGTCCCTCGGTTCCCCTCCCATCAGGTACCAATTGCCAATTGCCAATCCCACGCGCCGTCCGGGGCACCTTCCGCCGGCCACGGTCAACCTGCTCCACGGTACGGTATGGACATGGCATAGGTAGACCCGATTACAGCAGAGCCACCCACGCCGCTGGCCCAGCCCCAGCCCAGCCACTCTCATCATCCACCACCTGTCAGTTACCCACTACTCACCACTCTCTCGGGGAGGGGGCACAAATCAGGTACCACTCCCAGGGCCACCCACATACTTTCACCCACTGCATTGGGCCAGAGGTTCCGTTCGGGTCTTGGCTCACTACGACCGAAAAGTACCGGGGCACCACCTGGCGCCAATGGGGGCGCTGACAGATAACGCGCACCCTCGCACCTCTTCCCACGACGTTACATTGGACAATATAAACACTCAGCTCCTTTATCCCATTCTCTTGTCTGCCGAGCTCTTGCCTGTGCATAGGCCTGCTTTCCAGTTGGTCAAGGCGCAATGCCGTGCTACGTCCGGTCAATTTCCTGCTTCCCCTATTACCTGTCGGACGGACACATTACCCTCCTACTGCCCTTGCAACCAATGCCCTCTTAACCCCTTCACCGTCTCACGCGAGGCGTGTGTGTGTGTGCGCGTGCGCCTGTGTGTGTATGTGCGCACTTGCTGGCAGCCAGTTGAGTGACCACGCGAGAACCTGCAGTTCTTGGTTCCGAGCGGGGCAAGTCAGGGGAGGAATAAACACGTATTTCGCCTTGTCCTTACTCACCTGGCTGACAGTCGGGCCTCTATGTATGATTATCTTGAATCGTGTACTTTTGCATCGTCTTTTTTTCTTTCTTCTTTTTTTCTTCTGTTTACTTTTTTCTTTCTTTTTTTGGTTCCTTCTCTCCATCATATCAAGTGTGTCCAGCTTTAGAAATGAAACCCTCATATGCATGCTGCCTCCTGTCAGAAATGACTTTCGCTTAACGCCGAGTGACGTGAAGTGTCATATCAGCAGTTTAGAGACCCCCAAAGGGTACGAAGCAAGGCAAGCAGACTCACATGTGGAGGACAGGCAAGCCGATCCGACACATCAGCTAGAACTAGACCGGGGCAGTGAATACGAAGTAACACCCATATTACTAGGAGAAGATCACCGGGTACACAGCATACACCATCATACTCCGCGGTGCAACGCTCTTGAGGCAGCTCGCCATTTAATGACAAGACTATTCGTCGCCCAATATGCACAGGGCGGCGCGGTGAAGGAGAGTGTCCCGGAGGGAGAGGTGCACTGTGGGACACGAGCAGGGATGCCTTCCCGCGCGTCTGCACTGTGCACCCAGCTCGTCGCCGCCAAGGGGTATGTCTATAACTTTGCTTGAAAAGCAGGTTTCACTGCTCATACATGCAGTTATTGTCGCGGGCTTGCATGAGGGTGCAGCTTCCTGTGCACTCTTGAGCTCACGGAAACGCCGATCCGCAAGTGTCGGCCATGTTGAGGGAAAAGAAAAAGCAAAGAATTGGGAGCGGTCAAGTCTAACGTTTGTTTGCTTGCGCCGCTCAGTGGGTGGATGCTGGCCGTTAGGTCCCCAATACACCATAGTGCGGTTTGAACAAAGAAGACTTGGGAAAAAAATTATAAAAAAAAACCGGTATCACTCTGACGATGATTGGGACTACGTGGTCCATTTCTACCTGACTCGCAGACGACTATCTGATGCAGATGCTTTGTTCTAGCCTGTTACCTATTGCTTATTATTGCTTTTTTTCCCCCTCTCGGGCGCCTGCAAAACCTGTAGATCCCTCTAATGGTTGTGTCTCACTCAGCACCTACTCGATTTTTAGGTGCTTTGGCGGCGATTGCTAGGCAGCTTTGCCCGAGATCTAGTGGAGCAATGGTTCAACCAACACAGGCTAGGTGCCCTGGTGCCGCACGGAAAGGTGCGGCGCTACCGGAGCCTAGTCGGTCTAAAAGCGCTGTTGGTCCTTGGGGTCTGGGCAAGGGGGGCGGCTGGAGCCACAGGTACTGAGGCCGGCATTCTTGAACAGCAGCAGAGTTTATTGCCAGGTACCATCTCGCTCGAGGTTGCAGGGGCCGATGGAACCTACTGTAATGTGCCCGCGGGAGCAAGCGCGCTAAGACCCGTGTTGGAACCTGATGGCGACCGGGGGTAGGGGGGTTTTACATGACCAGAAGAATGAGTGTCGCATCGCGCGCCCACGGATTGTGGGCTGCGTCCGGGTGCACCCCGTGGAGCTGTGTCTGGACTTTGCAAATGTCGAGCCTGATTCATGGCAGCCATCTTGTATTCGGATGACTCATGTCAGATGGACGAGCGGCTGTCAAGCTTGTTCGTACAATGAGCCCCAGGCCCCGCAAGACAGCTAGCAGGGCTAACCGTTGCTCGTTGGGGGCCACCATTGCCTGTGCAGGCCTCTCAAGCTGAGTTTTTAGAAACGAGACACAGGGTTCAGATACACGTTATTAACCAGAATTGTCCTTATTCATGCCTCTAAGAAGGCTCGTGAGAAACATTATTTCGCTGTCAAATAGCACCCAATAAGACGCCCCAAATAAATCACTAATAGTCGTCGTCGTCATTGTCTCCCTTTATATTGGCATCCTTCCTGATGGGAATTTTGATGCCCTGCGCAGCAAATGTCTTGCTGAGTGGCGTGCTCTCACACACACCCGGAAATTTCTTGGCCGAAAATACATGGAAAACCTCACTGAAGCAAGATGCCAGAATTGGTGCCTTTCCTCGGTTGACTGTGGGCGCGCCCGGCTCTCTGTTTGGACAAGCCACGTTCACAAACGAGAACCTCAGCCTGCAAAACGCACATTAGCATACACCTTTCCCTGTCTGCAAATTACTCATCCTCTTACCTAAAGGGACCTTCAGTTCGAACACTGAGATCCTGAAGAACAAACCAAATTCCAATCTTTTCTTGTGTATCGTGAAGGCGGAAAGCGCTCGCCGCGAGGCTTCCAATAAGGTTCCTGGTAAACATCCCTTGAGGTTGGCCTCCCACAACAGACATTCTAGGCACAGTGGTCTGATCATGGAAACCGTTTGGGGCCTGGATGGCTTCATCTCTATAGCCGACACCTGGGTGAAACTCTCGTGCAGGTCCGTATGAACCATTTGGAGGATAATTCGAGGAAACTAGTGTATGTCAGTATTCTGCTCTTCTAAGGGTATTTCTGGATGAAACCCACCTGGTTGGTATCCCTGAGGCTGGCTAGGATACTCATAGGAAGACTGGTTGTATGCTGGATCCCGGCTTGGAGGCAGGGACTGCTGGTGGTAGGCCGGGCCATTCGAATTTCCATTCATAGCTGCTGTGTACGAATAATGAGATGTGGATGAGATGGATGGTGATCCGGCAGATGACCGGACAAGATTTACTTCCTGCGTACCATCTTCATTCCATAGATCAACATTGAGCACAAACATGGAAAAGTCAATCTCGCTAGACAAACAACGTAAGCCACGAGGTTTCCGATCCTAATTCGACAGAGCAAACATACTTCACATCAACTTCTTTGAGTAACGACATGTCTGTGATGACAAGACGCACGCACGGAGGTGGAGTAATAGGTCTTCGATCCTGCACTGAATTAGAGAGGAGTGTTTGGTATTGTGACGGAAGTGATTGTTGGGTACCTTATCACCAAAACCACACATGCGAGCTCTGCGAGGCTGCTGCACGACATCGAGCCTAACAATTACAAGGTTAGCGAGCTCCATCCAGGGATGATGCGAAGGTCGAAAGCTTCGAAGCGTACTCGTATTTTCTGTTGGTGTGCGGATCGACTTTGGAGAAGGCGGGGACCATCTGCTCGGCACGGCCAAGCTGATCGTTCGAGGGAGGTGCGGTGGGAGGCAAGTGTGCACCATTTTCGTGTCGAGACGGTGGTTGTTGCTGGTGTTGGGGGGCATGTGGTGGTGGGTGGTAGAGCTGGTGCGGTAGAGGTTGGGAGGGCTGCTGATGTTGCTGTTGCTGTTGCTGGTGGTGCTGGTGCTGTTGGTGTTGCTGATGGTGCTGGTGCTGGTGCTGGTGTGGAAGTGGGTGAGGCAGAGGGTGAGAGACCGGTGGAAGCTGGGGATGCGGCGGCTGCTGGTGCTGCTGTTGAGTATGATAGGTGTTCATGGAGGGTAGCTGATGAGACGGGTAGCCAGGCGGAGGGCCCCCGTTGCCCATGGGGTGCGACATCTCGGGCGGGTGGTAGGCGCCGTTCATGGCTAGCCAAGCAAACGAGGCCTTGTCCAAGGAGCACCTGTGGATGACGAAGGGGTGGTCTTACGCAGCCAGGTCGGCGGCGCGTCACTGTGCGGCAGCGTAAGGGGCAAAGATTGGAGACCAAAAACGCTGGCGCCAAGGAGAAGCAAACGGCGATGAAGCGAGCGAAGAAAAAGGATGGATTGAAAAGTGAGGAACGAGCTGGTATATGTCGTCGTCGCGGGTCGCAGGTGGAGAAGGAACCCTGGCCTGCCTTTGCGGGAGGGGGGTCATTTTTTAAATGGGTTTGCCCAGTTTGCTGGAGGGTGGGTGTAGTACAGGTCCATCAAGGGCCGGTACTCCGTACAGTGCGCCATTGCTCATGCCTCGCTGCCTTATCGATCAGGGCCCGCTCAAACGTGCAATTGCTCGACCTTGATACGAGTTTTTTTCTTCTTGTGCTGCCCAGACTGCAGCGTTTGAGCGCTCTCAGTCGTGCTTTCTTTTTATCCATCTTCCTTGCCATGCATCGGTTTTCTTTTTCCTTCTGCGCCCACCTGGTGTCGCAGGTCAGCTGAATCCAAAAGTGCCGCGCCTTGGCTTACATTGGTTGCCAAACCATCAAGGCGTGACCCGAGGCGAGAGACATTGTCCCCGCCGGATCTTCACCCATTGTTGGTGGTTGGTTTCTCTCGTGTGATTGTACATAAGATACATCACATTCCCTCCGACCACTGGTGCTACTGCTGTACCCTGCGTTGATCAACCCCCCTTTCAGGTAGTGTACCAATGTCTCGGGCTGTCCCTGGCTTCCTTTTCCCTCACTCAGCGCGCGCCGACCCCGGCCCAATTTCATACAATGGGTGCTACATTGAGTTGCACAAGTCGCACTTTGAGTGCATTGCGCTAGGCGGCCTTTGTAGGTACCTGTTGATGCTCCTTTTCCGTTTCTCGTGCAGCCACCTGTGGGTAGGGGTCTTGGCGAAAGAAACATGTTAGAAGGGACACCAAAGCAGGTAAGAAGGAAGGGATGGAAAAGGAGATGGTATTTTATACACTTGGAGAATCGCCTATGCTCACATCGAGCAATTGGTTTCTTATCAAGTAGTGATTGAGATGTTCAATCATCGAGATCTAGGTAAGGCAGGCTAACTTGAGAAGGTGCCAACCAGCAGCGGAAAAGCTCTAGCGGGAGCTTAAAAAAAAAGTGGTAAGGCCAAGCATTGTCGCCAATGATGCAATAACCCAAAATTGTCCAGGTCTGGAGATTGAGTTTAATAGCTGTGATTTTTATCTTTTTCTGATATTTTGTCCATAATCGGCGTGATCATTGCAATTGACTCCCAAGAAGTCATAAATGTGCATGCATTTCGACGCATCAAATACAGTGCGGGGCATCTAGATCATCCAAGGTGACGTCCCAACAAAAGCATGGCAGTCCGATTTCAACAACAAAAATCCCCCGAAAAAACCTTTGAAATGAATTAGCAGTCATTCTCTATTGAGAAAAAAAAAGAGGCGGATAATATTGCATCATCTCATAAATTCGCTTCAATTAACCTCATTCATAGGCATGCGCCTTCTTTTCGTGAATCTGGTGGGCAAGTTTCAGGAGCAGAAAAACACACAGTTGCAGTCGATTTCTCAGTGAGACACAATTAGCCGTTTGCTTTGGGTCAGTAACGCCATGACTGTGGTAAAGCCATGATAATACAACTCAGAAATAAAGTGTACATCGGGCATAAAGTAAATCTGACATGTCTCGGGTGGAATTCTGATTGGTGAATTGCCTGCTTTAGCTTCGCAGGCAAGCTGGTTGAAAGTGTGAGATGGTCCTCATGCTCGAGAGCAGATCTGTGTGTGGATGGATGGCTAAGTGACTTTCCAACTGCAGCACGCAAAGACAACTCCGTCTGCGCATGCTGAATCTACGTGCTATGTAGGTTTTAGGCCGAAGACGTAATTGAGCTCAGATAGTCTTGGAGATTGTAGATCTCCCTCGCCAAGACACGGCATATCGCATCACTCGGGTGGCGCGGATCAAGACGCATCCGTGGAGGCCATCTGTGGGAAACGTCTCGGAGCCTGGCGACGACGATGCTTGAAGATGAGGCTCGGCACTTGCACTTGCACTTGGCTGCTTCCCCAGAATTGGTGCACATGGCCGCCGAGAGATACATCGAAGGGGAGGGGGGGCGGCTCCAGGCGGAGAAGGCTTGCTAGGCTGACACTTGCCTGGCCTTGGTCCCTCTCCCCTTCCGTCACCCGCACCGCATCGCGAGCAGTTAGCCAATGTTTAAGGCACTTCCCCTGGAGATTTGTCGATTCGCGGGCGATGCAAGCAATCCTCGAGGCGATCCCAATGGCTCGGACCAAGCCAAATGCCCCGAAACCCAAAAACCTTAAACTTCAATTTGGAGAAAGCCAGCTTTCATTGGGTCGCTCGAGGTGCAGACATGGGGTACGTACCCGTCCCAGGGCTACCAGTCTTTGGCTGGCCACGAGGACAACCCACGATGGGGCTATTTCATTACGTTTCTGTTAGTCAAGGAGTCACCGACACCAGCACTCCTTGGCTCCCTGCACACATCCAACAAGAGGCCCTGTACGCTAGGTCACTCGCCCTCTCTCGCTTGCTGTCTCCCGCGGCACTGGGGTCGCCGAGCCCCGAACCTGTGGGCGCCCTGGCGTGCTGTGCAGGCGACTAATTGAATTGAGGAGTGGTGCAGGGCTGCGCAAACCCGCTTGCCAAAGCAACCCTCTCAATCCACCAGGTCAACAGGCAAATGTGTCGTTTTTTTAGGGCCCAGAGGCCATGGGAGCGGGGAGAATAGGCGCACCCCTCTCCATCGTTCACTCGGGGTTCCTTGCTCACCGATTGTCAACTTGAAAGCACGTCTTGTCCCAGACAAAGAGGGCGACAATGGATGTGGAGGGGCGTGTGCGAGTCGTCATCACTGCTCGTTCGTCCTAGTTTCCCGGCGCCTAACGTGCCCCTCCTCGATTCGGCGTGTCGCTCGGGCGGTGGAGGTAAAGTGATCATGGGACGTATGAGAAAAAAAATTCGAGCCCATGAGGAAGGACGAGGATGCTAGGCAAGGAAGCCAAGTCGTCCTAGTGGTGGCCATGGTACATGGGAGAGGAAAAATAGACATCGTCAGCCCCCCTCCTCCTCACTCCCCTTGGCATTGGAATAAATAACCATCCGCCCGTAACTTGATGTGATTCTTCTTTTTCTCGACATCATCCTCTTTTCCAAAGTCGCAAAGGCAATCCGGGCTCCTTTCCTCCTGGTTCACTTGACTCGTTGTTGTCTTGACCGCCACTACAAGCTCCTCCTTCAGCAACATCACCTCCCCTTTTGCGCCATTCCCAATCACTGTCGCACAGACTCGTCAGACTCTCTCCCTCCTTCGTCAAACTTCTCACAGCACAAGCAACTATGCTCGCCTCTCACGGACGCGGTGGCGCTGGGAACATGGCCGACACGGCCAAGACCACCAAGCCCACTTCCAAGGATCTCCAGACTCCCACCCTCAAGAGCTCTGTCGTAACCACTGGTCGCGGAGGCACTGGCAACATGGCCAAGAACAGCGACCCGCGCGAGACTCGTAAGCGCCAGGACGTCGAAGCGTAAGTCCTAATTCCCATTTCTCGCGAAGTGAATGCATCCCATTCTCGCGTTTCCTTTTTTTTTCTTCGCCATACTAACACTCGCAGTGTTCCTCGACGAGCCAGCTCAACTGCTCAGCATGCTGGTCGCGGCGGCGCTGGCAACGTCTTCAAGGAAGAAGAGATTGCATTGGCTCGCAAGCCCAGCAATGACAACGCTCTCGATGACAGCACCGAAAACCTGGCCGCCAAGGGCAAGAACTGGCTCTTTGGCAAGAAGCCTTGAGTCATCTCTTGATTCATCCGCATCCTTTTTCTTTTCCCTAGTTTAATATTCCCCGCGCATCATGCGCCCCTGTTTTAACCAATGTCTTGTTGTTTCTTTCGTATATTGGCCTGTGTGCGCGCCTGTCAAAGCTTGGTGTTTTCTGGTGTTGGGTGCCTCCGGGCAAACGGAAATGGGATCGCTTCATTACTCAAGTCAAGTCAACAAAAGGAAGGGGAAAAAAAGAGATACCAACTGCCATGTCATGAATTTAGATGAATTGCATCATGATCTTGATTTCTATACTATTACACGACTTTTATCTTCTTTTCTTTTTTACCAGCCCCTCTTCTTTACCATGCCCATGATTGGCTCTCACCTGAACGTATCTGATAAGGCACACCCTTCCCATCTTCCTATCTTCCCGCAGATAGCAGCATACACCTATATCATGTGTTTTAGGAGTCCAATCGGGTTCGCTCCGCCATGGATATCTTATTTAGTTCTTTGTTAGTCGATGGACTTCCTCAAAGAAATGCTTGAGGTGATCGGGATTGACACCGGGTGTAATGCCTATGGTTTTTTTCTCATTAGTACCTCCTCGGTTGCAAAATTGTACATTTCTTATCAACTCACCGTGGCCGAGGTTGGCGATCCATCCCTTGTTGCCCACCCAGAAGCCATCCACCATTTCTTGAACCGCGGCAGTGATAGCCTCCTTGGTGCCATACAGCACGCCAGGGTCGGCGTTGCCTTGGAACACAATGTTGCGATCACCGCGAATCTTAACGGCCTCCTTAGCGTCGTGTAGCCAATCCATTCCGACCACGTTGTAGCCCAGACTGCACGCAGAGTCCAGTGCGTACCAGGCGCCCTTAGGGAACACAGTCATTGGTACACGATCCAGACCGAGGCTCTGCAGCTTCTGGGGCAGCTTCTCTGCAATGTGTGCTAGATATGGCTCGGAGAACTGGCGGTATGATGCGGGGCCGAGCTCGCCTGCCCATGAGTCAAAGACCATGACCAGCTGTTCAGCTTCAACGTCAGCGAACTACTCCTCAAAGCTCATCGTTTGCGGGCTATTCTCTACCTGTGCTCCGGCCTTGACCTGCAATGCCAGGTGGTCCACGCAGATATCAGCAATCTTGTGGAGCATCTTCTTGGCCTCCTCGGGGTACTTGTAGATCCATGTCTTGACCTGAGCAAATAGCTTGGTGCCACCACCCTCGACCATGTAGCAGAAGAGAGTCCAGGGAGCGCCGCAGAAGCCAATCAAAGGAACACGCCCAGCAAGCTTCTTTCGCGTCAAGGTAATGGCATCGTAGACGTAGCCAAGCTCGGCAGCAACATCAACGTCCCGTGACAGAACCTGATCGTATTGTCCATCGTCGGGGGATTTGAGGGGGTTCGGGAAGTGAGGGCCTTTCTTGTCAAGCATCTCGACGACCATTCCCATAGCCTGGGGGATGACAAGAATATCGGAAAAGATAATGGCGGCATCGAGGAGTCCAGCGTATCGCTCGACAGGCTGCAGAGTGATGGTCGATGCGACTTCGGGGTCGCGGCAGCACGCGAAGAAATCCCGATTGCCCTTGGCTTCGTGGTACTCGGGAAGATAGCGACCAGCTATCCGATCAAGTTAGTTGCTTGCCTCCATGGTCGATCAGATTAGGAGCTAGGTTGTATGTCTTTACCCTGTCGCATCACCCACATAGGAGGGCGCTCAACCTTCTCGCCTATTCATAGCAAGCGTTAGTATGGGCTGCGCCCCGAGCGGCGTGGATATTGAAGATTATACTCACCCCATGCTGTTCGAAGCAACAGGTCGTTTTGGAGAGGCTCGAAGTCGTGTGTCATTTTGTTGTTTTGATGTTGCGGTTGAGTCGAAAAGCCAAAAACTACTACCCCGCTGCGACAGCTTTTGGGCAGACATCAATTGACTAAGGACTCGAATACTAATGGAGGGGCCCAGTCAGTACGTACCTGCCCACTGAGGACTCCGGGGTATCCGTTTTCACTGGGTTATTGCCTTGTGGGCCACGCTGTTGTCAAAAGCGAATCCGAAGTGACCAAGGAATCTTGAAAATTAGGATTAAAATTCTATATTAATGATCAATAAATATTGGCGGATTTTGTGGCATTTGAATATGCAATGACTGTAAAAATCCCAAGTGGTTCATTTATCAATTGCGATAGAATTAATTTGTCGCCATGTCTCTTGACATGCCAGCTTCTCGCTTTTGTGGTACCTAGCTGAAAATGCCTTAGCGCCAGGACGCCCGCTAAGCTGTGGCACTCTGTACCAAGCCGGAGACGATCGGGCCGACACGCTGTCGTCTTCTGGAGCTATCGCGCGCGAGCATCACCCGCCATCTCGACATAAGGAATCGGACAGTTACCTGGCAGCATTTCGTTGCCCTCCCCCCGACCAGCAGGATTATTGTTCAAACTTCCACATCCTCTATATTGCATCTATTCTCCGGATTTGTGCGACTCTCCTTCCACGACCGCCATCATGCCGTCTGAGCAGGAGTTCCAGATCAACCCCGTCGTCCAAGAGTCGGTCATACACAACACCAAGGCGAGTCCCGTTATTTCCTTCGCCCAATTCCACTAAAATAGACATAATTCTAACATTTAATGACTATGCGCGCAGACCCTCTCCAACCTCCACAGCTTGTCCGCATCGATCTTCGGCGTTAGCGCAGGCATCCTCGGTCTTGAATCCTACAGCGGGTTCCTCGTATACCTCGTCTTCTCCTTCATCACCACCCTCCTTTTCTACATCTTCAGGGTCGCTCCCGAGTCTCTATCTCAAGGTCACCGTCCATTTGATGCGTCTCGCTTCTACCGTGGCGCATTCGACTTCTGGCTAAGCGGTGCTTTTGGCGGTATCTCTGGCTTCATCTTGACGTGGACATTATTCTACGGCCTCGTTCGAGCATAGCGATGAATTACAACGGAGGTCTCTTGGTATGTGAATGGCGTAATTGGCGTTATAGGAGCGTTTGTTAAGCAAGTACTGTTTTGTAGCCGAGGTTGACAAATTACATTTTGCATTCAAAGCTATTCAAAAACCATGTACACGCGCTACAAAATAATCAAGTCGCAAACAATAAACAATCACTCAAACTTAATCGACAATCTCAATCACCTTTCCCACAAATCCTTCTAGTCCGGATTTATCCTGGCTCCCTCCTTCCAAGAGAATTACTCGCGAACCCAACTCAATCCATTCACGGTGATGAAGCAATTCCAATGACACTTCAGTCTGGCCTTTTTGTTGCTCTGCGCCTTTCTTGGTCTCGACCTCGGCGTCTTCGTTGAGGTTAAAAATCTCATCGATATCGTCCGTAGCTACTGTCTCAGCACCCCAGTCCCCATCTTGTTGGGAAATACGTAGGATCCGAGCCACAGTGCGGATGCTGGCGATATAAATATTGACAAAAGAGCCGACTGCCAGTGTATTAGTGTCTGGATCGTTAAATACAGCTGTAAATCCGCTCGCGGCTTGTAATTTCAACCCAGTATCAGCCATATGTTTCGAAGGTACAGCCAAAATCATGCCTCGACGTATGCGCGGAATTTCCGACATGTCGAGTTGGTTATTCGAGTTCGGCTGGAGGACGATTCCAATCGAACCAGCTTGGCCAGCTTCAAGAGTTAGGACAGGCAGGCGAAGATTGCGAATACTCACGATCTGCGCGTCGTGCCACTCTCCAGAAATTGCCGAGGCTGACACTGCATTCTTCATTGCAATCCGAGCCAATTCCGCTGAAGACGGATGCGATATTGAAAGCCCATAGCTGCCCGGGGATGGTCGGTCTTCTGGAGTTGAGCCGCGTGGGTCGTCCTCTTCGGAGGGGAAAGGTCCCAGCACAATCTTGTCGCCGACCGAGAGACGTCCAAAGCGCAGGTGACCAGAAACCACAATTCCTTGGTCTGTGTGTTTTCCCGAGGGATCAGCCATGGTACTGTATGATGCCGGTAAGCTAAACGTATCGTCGATGTGGAAAAGGCAACTTGGCTGTTCGGGATTCAAGGCCATCCCAACAAAGTCGCGGGAAGTTGGTGTTGGAGGCAAAGGTAAATTCTCCAAGAGAGCGTGCAATAGCCCAACGCCGCTCCCCTTTACAGCACTTGTCAATACGATGGGGACAAGTTGAATCAATTGGTCACTCTGAGATATGCTTTTCAGAAGCTCCTTGACCTTGTCCTCGTCCTCCTTGGGTATTTCACGAAGTTCCTCATGCTGTCTTTGATCGGGTTGGAGAATCTTTGGTGTACGGCCAACATCTTTGATCGCAGTAAGAACCTTGATCATTGTCTTTTGGAGGCTCGACTTAGACGCAAGATCAAGCTTTGTGATGACAATAGCCATTGGCACGTCCATCTTAAGTGACAAGGCCAAGTGGGCTTTGACGAGATCAACACCAGCTGCGGTAACCCCTAGAACATCCTGCGCGGAGGATGTTGCCCCAAAACTACTGGGTGCTGTGTCTGCATCATCGGCGGCGATACACAATATGACCCAATGGGGAGCCCAGTTCATTAGTCCGCGCAGGACTGTGCGTCGATATCTGGGGTGACCTGCGGAATCGCAAACGAAGACGAGACGGCCATCCTCTGAGTAATTGTGGATATCTACCCAGGACTCAATATTGCCATGAGAGTAGTTCAAGATGGCGCCATTCTTGTATCCAATGAGCTCTTGGGCAATAGAGCTGGTAATTCCCGAGACAACCTCATGCCTATGCTTCAATAAACTAAGGCGACTCTTACCACGGCCGTTGTCAAGAGTTCCAGTGGATAGCGTACCAAGCAAGCTGGATTTACCCGATGTTGTAGGACCGGTGAATGTGACCCTCAGCTGTGGTGTTGTGGAGCTTCCGCGGCTGGGGATAACAGCATTGTCGGTTGTAGATGCTTGGCCGAATTTTGTCGTGGCCATTGTCTCATTTTCCACCATGAAGCCAAGGTTTGGCATCACCAATGCTTCTGCAACCCATAATTTGCCCGTTCGTATGACCCTAGTCGGAGCAGTCACTGGATTGTCAACCAATTCAGTTGATTCAAACCATTCACAGTCTCCGACTATAACCATACGGAGAACCTCGACCGAGCAACCCAAGCTCGCAGCCATGACTCTGAGAGTTGCAATACTCTCATCCATCTCGTCTTTTGTCAAGCCAATGAGAGTTCCATCGTCCGACACGCCAATTTCATACAGAGCACCTCGCGACTCCTCCAGACCCGGGACAAGCTTGCTCAATTTAACCGGGGCTGTGAGGTCGACATTATCATCGGGCAACTTGGGAAGAGCCAGTTCCTTGGAGCTAGATGCATGGTACGGGGATGACTGTTGCAATCGCCACAGCAGCTGTGTGGTTAAATGTTGGAGCCGCTCTTGTCTTGGTTGATTGGAGGCAGCTGGGATTGGACTTGGGAGATTGGGACCACGGCCTTCCTGGGACCGCGGAGACGCAGAGCTTGAATGTGTTGTGCTCATTCTTTTAAAAACTCTTCGCGGCCTCAACAGTAAGTGCAGCTTGTACTCGGTTGGGCCATTCTGTGGCTCTGCTTCTAATTTGGTGACACCGTATTCGGATAGCAGGCCGGGCTGTACCTCAGCTGTTCCAGAAGTCGAAGAGGCTCGACTGTCGCCATCACTACCCTTGCCTGGGTCTTTGGGGAGCAGCCAAGGGGATGACACCCTCGGAGGGTCTGGATCATATGTAAATACGGAAGCCATGGCTAAGTCGTGTTGCGAGGGCAGATGAAAATTAGGGGTGGAAACTGCGGTGTAGCTGGAGAACAATCTGAAGACTTAGGATATTGGGTATAAGGTGCGCCGCTGTATTGTGGGTATTAATTCAATAGATATGTCGCCAACTAAGGAGAAAAGGCACTGTTTCGTGGGTATCATTTTGATGGCTCAATTTTGAGTATGTTGATGGTGGTGATGCGATGTATTGATCACACAATTCGACACGGCGAGCTAGCTCAGAAGAGAGAGGGCATGACGGCGGATATCGTGGTTTCGGGTGGTGAGTGTGTGTAGATCTAAACCAGCTCTCGATTCAGGCTTCGGAGGTAGTAGACTTGGATGACTCAAGGCGTCCGCAGACTTAAGTATGAGCAGGAGGTCCAAGCAGACAATTCAAGGCAGGGCTGCCGGCCGACCGAGACGGAGGTTTGACTTGGAGCATGAGTGACACATCAGGCCGGCCAGCCAATCACAAGATGGTCGTCAAAGGCTGGGTTTGCGATAGTGACCTCAGTGGTCGCATACAGAACATGTCTCAGTGGGTCCCAGGAATCTTCAGTGGATCCGCGACCACCTGCCTAGGCGTCTCCACCCCCAAAGTCCGCTATCCACTCTCAAGAAACGATGCAGGAGCAAATAGCAGGCATTGGCAAGCAGCAACTGACTGGTTCATGATGGGCCGATGAAGCCTGCACGTGATATTTTATGGCTTGAATCTCAATACGGCATGACTCAAAGGTACGGATGGAATCTCGCGGTGTTGGTTCAGAGCATGCACATCACCAATGGAGAATAAATAATGATGCGTTGACTAGGACCTCTATGAAATCTCCAACCTGCTTAGACGTGGATTCAAAAATACCCGCCAGAGAGCCATTGTCACGAAGATAATTGGAGGTAGCTTGCTAACACTAACCGACTATGCAAGGAATAACTTGCCGAAATGATGAAGCTGTGCAATAAAAATGACACAACCCGAGCTACGAGCTAAGCTTCCACATCCGCGGTCTGGGGATGAATACAGCTGCCTGTTGCTCATCAATCCTTTGCGCGCGACTTGGCTCCATCTCATCACCAATTGCCCACCGACCCGAATACGATGAAAGCAAATATCCCTCTCAAAATAACAGGGTCCCGAATATTCTATCCAAGCAAAGTCACACCTTTACTGGGTTAAGTAGGTCGAGGCTGACTGCTTTAGCTCTCATCAGCTCGGCGCTGACCGGCAGACGCGTGAGCGCCGCCACCCACCTGACGAGGCAACAAGCTGAGCCACACATTGATTGACGGCGGTCGCTAGGAAGCAATAGACGGCAGGAAATAGCTCCATGCACGTCTGGACTGACGTCGCATCCCCATCCCACTGTCACAGCCCCCCTGGAAGGCCTGAAGCTTAGCATGTGCGAGTGCGCCTCAGACAGAGTCTGGGCCCCGTTCGCTTTGCTTCAAGGGGATCCATGATATGCGCCCACGGGAATGGAGGGGTCAAATCGAGGGGCTTGCGGGGTCCATTCTAATAAAAGCTCACGTCCAATACTTTTGGGCGCTTGTTGGGCGCCTGGAGGCTTGTGGCTCAGTGGTAGCCCACTGGGCACTGTGTGGCAAGCCTGGAAGCAGCTTGACTTTAGGCTCGACAAGCCCGACGGGCGCCTGATTCAAGCCCGCATTCCCCATTCCCGAAACAACCTACAAGGTCACCGCCCGTAGGGGTTCGCCCCTCAGTCCCCAAGGCCCCCTCCACCTCCACTGGCCAGCCTCCGTCCTTTCATAAGAAGGACCATCTCCTTATTTTCCTTCAAAATAAGCGAGCTTTCATTTCGACTGCCCGACCGACCTTTTGCACCTATACGACACTCGAATTACCAAAGTTGTCAAGCTACCCCCTCGTGCCGCCATGAAGAAGTTTGGCTTTGGCAAGAAAAGCGATGACGGCGACGACGCCAACCGCAATGCCCTCTTTGGACGCAAGAAGTCACCCCCGACCGCCTCCGACAACCCTTACGCCCAGCAAGGCGGAAACGACCCATATGCAGACAGCGCAAAATATGCCAACGTGTCGTCGTACCAGCAAGCTCGTGCTGGTCTGAATGGACCCCCTGCCGGGGGTGCTGGTGGACAACAGCCCAACCCGTACGCTGCTTCAGGTGGCGGCGGCGGATACGGTGCTGATAGATATGGTTCTGGAGGTGGCTATGGCGGAAACAGATATGACAACGCCGGTGCCCAGCCATCTGCTGGAGCTAGAGGCCCTGGTGGCTACGGTGGGTTTGGCGGCGATGAGCCTGATTCCAACCGTGATGCTCTTTTTGCCGGTGCTTCAGAGAGACAAGCCCAAAAACAAACACCTACAGGCCCAACCGATGCTTATGGGCAGCAGCCACCCTCAGGAGCAGATGGTGGCAATTACGGCGGCTATGGCGAACAGAGACAGTTAACTGCTGAAGAGCAGGAAGAGGCCGACTACCAGGCCATTCTGGCAGAGAAGCGACAAGTCCAGCAGGAGAGTGCTTCTTCTGTGTCTCGTTCGGTACAAATGGCCCGTCAGGCTAACGAAGTGGGACGAGCCACTCTCGCTCGACTGGGCGCCCAAGGCGAGCGATTGAATAACACTGAGAAGCACCTCGACTTAGCTGCCAACCAGAACAAGATTGCTCAGGACCGAGCCGCGGAACTCAAGACCCTCAACAGGAGCATGTTTGCCGTACATGTTAGCAACCCATTCACCTCTAAGCAACGTCAAATCAAGGCCGACGAAGAGGTGTTGTCTCGTCACCGAAACGAGAGAGATGCTCGAGAGTCAACTCGCCGCGAGGGCTTCGCTGCCAACCAGCGCATGGAATCTACCTTCAAAGAGCTTGATCGAGCTGCACCAAGACCGGCTGCAGGTCGCAAGAAGGACTATGGCAAATTCAACCTAGACGATGAGGAGGGTGCCGATGAGATTGAGGATCAGATTGACGATGGCCTCACCGAGCTGGAAGGCCAAGTTTCCATGATGAACATGGTAGGTCGAGCCATTGGTAAGGAAGTGGACGCACAGAACAAGCAAATCGACAGGATTATGCAGAAGGCAAGTAATTTCGATGTGTTTGATCCCGTACTTGATGCTAATACATGCAACAGAGTGACGCTGTTGATGATGCAACCAGGATGAACAGAGAACGCTTGGCGCGTATTAAATAAAGACTTGTAAAGCGCAAAAATCAATACCATGGCCAATTTCGGCAGATCTTCCAACGGGAGCAGCTTTTTGGGCATCAACATGCGCGACATGTTTGGAGATAGAACCTCTTCTGCGTCTATGGTCCTCCCTTCCACGTGGCCAGACATCAGGGTTCTTTTGGTGGAACCGAGGGGCGTTGGGTATTAATGACGCTGTTGGAGTAAAACATGACGCAAATTTTCGTTTCTAGCCCTCCGTGATGTCTTGGTGCACTCACACCCAAGTTTGGACCACCAAGCAGTGTGTCTTTTGTAGCTCTCTATGAGAAGTAGAATCAACTTTGTTTTTAGAACATATTCTTGCCTAGTTTGAGTAATCCTAATCTGCGTTTTGGAAGCATGTGCGAAGGCGTTTTTTTTTTTTTTCAAAGCCTCCTAGATAGAAAAGGATACAACATCGAAACGATGTCCCTGACATGGTCAAGTACGGCAGGCATGTGATTCAAAATGATGTTAGTGAACCGAAATGGCAATAAGGAGATTTTTCCAAAACGGGGCCAGTATTGGAACTTAAAGATGAAGTTTCCCCAGTCTATTCAATAACAGTATTATCCAGGTACTGTACTATTCAACTCTTGAATGATCGCAACAGAGGTACTCCCCCCACATAGCCACGGCACCACCTGAATCTCAGCCGAAATAACCATAAAAAGGCTCCAAAGAATCATATTTGGATACATAAAAAAATCGATATTACTTGTACTAATTTCAGCCAGAAAAGGCCCACATATAAACTTGTTTTGGGGAGATCAGATGCCAGAAAGCATCGAACTAACTAAAAGTCACGGTACTTCAGCATGATTGATGAACACAGTGCTTTCCCTAATAAACACAGTGTGGTGCGACCCTTGTCAACCACCTACCAAATAATTTTTCTAGCTGAACTTGCACTCAAGGCAGGCGTACCAACACCATATTCATCTTCAAAATGGCGTCTGAAAACAACACAGCACACCCAGCTAAAAGGCGAAAGACTAAAACAGATCCTAATGCACTCAAAATTGGAGGCAAAGCCATTTCGCTCGAGGGATACCTGACAGCGCCGGCCTCAAAAAAGTCGACCAAGGAGGCCAACACCACAAAACTCGCCACCGACCTAAGCCAACAACTCAAGGAGGCCACCGATGCCCCAGCGCAGCGGAAAGAAAGCTCTTTCCCCGGCCCAAAAAATCAATTTCGGGGAAGGGATTCTGACAAGAACCGAAACCGGGAAGACCGCGGACTCCTCAAAACGCGCCAACAGCTTCCCATTTGGCAGTACAGAAATGACATCCAGAAGGCCATGCGCAACTCGGATAGCGATGTGCTCGTCCTAGTGGGTGAAACGGGTTCAGGTAAAAGTACTCAGGTCCCACAGTTTCTCTACCAAGAGTCATGGTGCAGGCGGCAAAAAGTCAAGGTCCCTGGATCTGATGAGGATGTCTACGTCGGCGGCATGATTGCTATTACACAGCCAAGACGAGTGGCTGCTACGACTTTGGCTCACCGCGTCGCCCAGGAATCAGGAACGCCCTTGGGCAAGGGTCGACTGGATGGTATGGTTGGTTACTCCGTCCGATTCGACCACCATGTTCCCAAGGGATCCAAGATCAAGTTCCTCACTGAGGGAATGCTGCTGCAAGAGTTGTTACGTGACCCCAACCTCCGAAGCTACAGCGCAATAGTAGTTGATGAAATCCACGAGCGAAGTTTAGATGTCGATCTCCTTGTCGGCTTCCTAAAACAAATCCTCGCAGGGGATCGTGTCGGTCGCGGTGGTATTCCCCTCAAGGTAGTCATCATGAGTGCAACGGCGGATGTGGATGTCATCAGAGACTTCTTCAAAGATATCGGAACAGGAGCCGAGGATTCCGACCCAATACAGGTGCTTCGAATCAAGGGACGCCAATTCCCAGTGGAGCTTACCCATGAACCAAAACCAGTGGCCGATCTACAGGATGCACTTTTGAAGACCATCTTCAAAATTCACCTTCAGGAGCAGCTCCCCGGCGACATCCTTGCTTTTTTGACGGGTCAGGAAGAGATCGAAGCGGCCCAGAAACTCATCGAGGAATACGCAGAGACTCTTGCATCCAATGTTCCCAAAATTAAGGTTTTCCCTCTCTACGGCCAACTATCGATGGAGGCACAGCGGGAGGCTTTCTTGCCCGTTAAGGCTTCCTTTACGCGAAAGATTGTACTCGCAACCAATATTGCAGAAACCTCGGTCACAGTTCCGGGGGTACGATATGTGGTGGATTGTGGCAAAGCCAAGGTGAAGCAATACCGAGCCCGACTTGGCATGGAGTCGCTTTTGGCCAAACCTATTTCGAAATCTTCGGCAATCCAGCGAACCGGTCGAGCTGGCCGTGAGGGCCCAGGAAAATGTTTCCGGCTTTACACTGAAGCGGCATTCAAGGATCTCCAGGAGGCAGACCTCCCTGAGATTCTTCGAAATGACGTGCTGGGGGCAGTGTTGACTATGAAGGCACGTGGAATCCAGGACGTCCTTGCCTTCCCTTTGATGGATCCGCCAGAAACGGAGGCTATCGAAAAGGCCTTGATCCATCTGCATTTTCTGGGCGCCTTGAGCGACGACGGATCTATCACCTCAATTGGGGAGAAGATGGCAAGGTTTCCCATCTCAGCCCCCATGGGCGCCGTTCTTCTGGCGGCTGCTGAGCCGGAGTTTGACTGCGTAACCGAAACGATTGATATCATCTCTTGCATCACCTCCGGAGAGGATATCTTCCTCCAGGTGCAGTCCGAAGAAGCTCAGGAAGAAGTCGAGACAACAAGGAAGGAGCTTCAACGTCGTGAAGGAGATATTATTACATACCTCACTACTATACAGCAATATACTGCTGAAAACGCTGACAGAGTCAATTGGTGCAAACAGCGTAAAATCAACATGCGCAACATGCGACAAGCCTTGAACATCAGAAGACAGCTTAGAGGAATGTGCGTGAAGGAGAAGCTACTATCAGAAGCCCCTCCTCCTGATCCACAGCCCTTCGTTCCCATCTCTCCAGAGAGAGCCGAACAAGTTCTCAAATGCTTCCTCCGTGGATTTGCCCTGAAGACGGCCATGCTGGCGCCAGACGCCAGCTTTGTGACGGTCCAGGGCAAGCATGTAGTCGCCATCCACCCTGCAAGTGTCTTGCACGGACAGAAGAAGGAGGCCATCATGTTCTTAGAGCACGTTTATACCAATAAGAATTATGCGAAAAAGGTCAGCGCGATTCAGGCAAGCTGGATTGCCGAAGCACTGGAGGGTAAGTAATTTATATCACATATAGAGTCCGACGCCAGACCCAGATGTACAATGATTCTATTCTTTCTACACGTAATAAAAGTTTGCTTTCATGATGAAGATTCGCCACCTTCCTTGTTTCTACTTTGAATTGCCTGCATCAGCTCGTACAATTGGGCGATTTGCTCATCTGTTGTTCCGTTAGCATCTCATGAAAACTCGAAGGGAACCTTATCATGGTCTCACTAACCGCTCATTTTCTGGAGTTTTCCCTCATCAAGTCTGTCTCCAACCCAGGAGTCGCCCTCAATTTTCTGCGCATATAGCTGCCACTCCGTCAGAAACCCAATCTAAAAGAAGCCTGCGTTAGCCGATGTTGTCATGCATTTTTGCTCCCGGGCCTAAGGATGGCGCACCATGTGTGCAGGATTGTCGACTTTCCAATGTGCGCGGAACTCGGCCTTGATGTACTCGTCGCCCAGAAGCCTCATCTCCGGGGGGAGGTGCTTGCGGTGGGCGCGAAGCAGCCGGCGGTACAGGTGGATGGGCGGTAGTAGGGCAACATTGCTTGGGCCGAGTCCACCACGCGTGGCGGCGACGGCCAGCCTCAGAGTGGACGGCTGCATTCTCAACGAGAAGTTTCTTGCTCGGATCGAATTGTTCTCTCTCTCTTTTTTTTTTTTCCCTTCTTGGTTTCTCAATTCGAGCGAGACGCTTACAGACCGTGACCTTGACCACACCTCGTCGATATCAAACCTTTCGGGGGCACAGTTTTGATGACGAATAGAGAGGTTTCGAATGGCCTACACAGTGTCCGAGCAGGGAATGGGCTCTATTTTTGGCCCCACAACACAGTGCACATAGTCGCAACTTTTTTTCATCAGCCGGAGACTGGCAAGGTCGAGCGAGACGACGACGAAAAACCCAACCAGAGTTTTTTTCTTGTTAGGTATTAACTCGCAACCATGTCGTTCTCATTTGGTTTTGCCGGTGACGACATCTCGGATGACGAGCAGCAGGCTCCCGCCCCCAAACCAGTTCCCACTGCCGCTACTACGGCTGCCAGCGCATTCCCCGTCGCCGGCAAGCCTCAACTACCCCCGACTCGCCATGATCTGCCCAGTCTTTTGGCCCTTATGCCATCCAAGATCGCCTACGGCCTGTTGGATGTGACGCTGGATGACGGCACAGCCATCAAGCTGCCCCGGCGAGAGCTGTGGGACGTGCGAGTGCAGCTCATGGCCGAAGATGAAGAGGTGACCGGGCAGGCTGCTGAGGGCCTGGGCAGCCACGACGTCAAGACGGGTGTGTACGAGGGCGGGTTCAAGAGCTGGGAGAGCAGTGTCGATCTGGTCAAGGTGTTGGCGGCCAAGAACTCCATTTCAACCCTTTCGCAAACCCCTGTCCGAGTCATCGAGGTGTGTACATGACAAACCGAACACAAAAACCCTTCCCATCAGGATTTCCCACGGCTTACAAGAAGGGTGAACCCCCCCTGGCTCAGCTCGGATGCGGAACTGCGCTGCCCTCTGTAGCCCTGTTCCAATGGGCCACAGCGCTGCCATCAGAGAGAAAGCCCCTCTCTCTCATCCTGGCCGACTACAACCCAACTGTCCTACAGCTCGTCACTCTCCCAAACTTCGTCCTCGCCTGGGCTCTTAACAACACACAAACGCCGGCTCTTCAGGATGCTTTCAGCATCGAGGGCGAGGTCGAGCTCGGTCCCGAAGTAATCGCAGCTTTCCAGAAGTACCTTGAAGACTCCAAAATCAACCTGTCCTTCGTCTCTGGTGGCTGGTCCCAAGAGTTTGTCGATCTCTTATATACCATTTCCGCTAGCGATAAGAGCCAGCCAAGCAGCACGCTGATTCTAGGTGCCGAGACTATTTATTCGCCTTTTGCGCTGCAGGCCTTTACTGAGACCATCTTTGCCATTCTTGAGCGGGAGCGCAACACCCCAAACAGCGAGGCCGGCGTCTATGTTGCGGCCAAGAGGTTGTATTTTGGCGTGGGAGGTTCATTGGATGACTTTATAGACAAGGCCCGAGCCAAGGGCGCCACAGTAGATCAGGTCAGGGAGGAAGTCGAGGGAGTGAGGCGCGGCGTTGTTCAATGTATTCTAGGGACGACTTAGAATAAAGGAAAATGAAGTATAGTTAAAGCCATCTTATGCACAGGTGTCACTAAGGAACATGGGTTCGACAGTCTCGGATAAAACAAAGTTGGGTATATTTTCCTTTCCAAACGCCTTTAGATGCAGGTCATGACCTTCAACATATATAAACAAATCTCAGTACCGAGGATCCTCATCAACCACTATACAATGCACTCCCAAGACCTTGACCTTTCAATATTTATTTAACCATCTTCTTTTGCAGCTTTTCGGTGCATACTGGACAGTACCAGGTACCATTTGGTTCGCTTTTGAGCCCAACACACGACCAGTGAAACCACTCGTAAGGGCAATTGTCGTTGTCACAAGCAACCATGTCACCATAGCTCACGTGGTGGCACAGGCAGTACTTTTTGTCGTCACCACCCTCGTCATCATCGTCATCGGCGTCACCAAGCACATCGTCACCATCCATATCTTTTCCATCAGCAGTAGGTGTTCCTCTCGATCGTCCATCGGCGCCGTCCTCGTCATCTCCGCTGCCGCTGTCAGGGTCAGACAGCTCACTATCAACTGTAGGTGCGGGCGAATTTCTGTTGGATGCTTTTTTGACTCGCGACAAAGATGACTTATTTACCATCTTCTTGCGTGAACTAGCGGTAGGGGTGCCTCTTCGAACACTGGCAGTTCCAGTTGATTTGATAGAAGTCGACCTTGGGCCGGCGCTTCCAGCTCTATTGAGGGACGCAGGCCCATTCATCGAGCTTCCCTTAGGAGTGCCAGGTCCCAATGATGCATGCCTTGCGAGTCCGCTTGATGGGGTGGCAATATTTGCAAGGGTTGGGTTGATGCGAGGGCCGCGCTTCGTTGCAGGTCCCGCTGAACTTTCGCGGTGTTTATTCAGAATCATGCTGGCTGCGGGGGTGGCCGGGGCGGAGGAGGGATGCTGTTGGGAGTTTCGGACGTTTGGGTGGCTGGGAAGTCGGGCAAGTGTCGGGTTTGAGGACGGCGCGACAGTAGCAACGGGTATTGTGGCCGGGCCAGCCGTTGTGATACTAGTTACTGAGTTCATAGAACGAATATTGGGGACAGTTTGGTTGGCAGCGCTGGGTCGGAGCAAAGATGGCACTTCATCGGGATCGGTGAAGCCTGGCTCAGCTCGGTCGTAGAGCAGCTTGATCTGAACATCGAGGTTGCGAAGGTGCTTGTCCATTATGACTTGCAACTTCTGCATCAGAGTAATCTTCTCACCAGAGAGGTGATCAGCCTTGGCAAAGTTCTCGCGGACTTGCGCACGCAACAAATCCTCCTTTGGATTAGGCTCGTGGCTACCATTTGTCTTGATCCATTTCTGTATCTTTCCATCGCGGTCCTCTATCATGCGAATGCACTCGGCATATTGGCGATCCTTGTCTGCAATCTCCTCTTGGATAAAGCGAATCTCTTCGGGAAGATTTTGGACGCGATTGATCCAGTCGTCGAGGATCAAGCCAGGGTCGAGGGGCTCGGCTTGAGGCATCCTCTTGACGAAGTCGATGGACAAGTCGTCTCTAGGCATGATGGTTAACGATGGGATGGTTGCAGCCTTGGGAAGCGATGACGTCGCAATTCTCAAGCCCCCATGGGATGAAGCAAGGGACGCGGCACGCAGACGCGAACGCAGGTGACAGTATGGGACGGAAGCAAGACAGACAGACAGATCGTCTGGTGGTTGGTCAAGCAAGGCTAGGGCGGGGAGAAAGGAGAAAGAAGTGGTCCCAGAGGGCCCAGAGCAGCAGGGCAGGGGATGGAGCTGGTTGTCACGAGCAACGCCCAAGGCGCGACGCAGTGATAGGCTCGTTTCAGAGATGGCGCAGAGAGCAAATCGAACTGAATGACTCGGCTCACCTCGGTCTGCACAACAAAGAATCTGCTAGCCGTCAGAGGAGCGGAGGGTCGCCCTGAATAGTGGTGGAGTGTTTAAGATTGCGTCCGGGTGTGGCAAAGGATTGCCTGACGATTATTAAAAGTCGATGGGTGTGCGTTGACAAGAGTTGGTGTAAGGTTTTAAGGCCAGAGCTCGGGAGAAAAGTCAAGCCGAAGAGGTGTCGCTGCATCAGATACCTACGAAAAGCCACAGGCACCCAGCCATAGTACAGCGCACCAGCCTCATTAACCTGCCGCTAACCTATACAAGGCAAGCTTAATGGAGTCAAGTGTCCGCTCTGGCTACGAGGAAGAAGTAGGTGTTGGATCTCCAAGAATCTAAACATGGCCATCGTCTCCTCTTCGAGCCTCTTCTCAAGGTTTCATGTTTCGCACAATTCTAATATTAATGTACTCAAGCTCTTAAAATATTATTCTTTTCTAACAAAGCGTTCTCTATCACCATGTCTGAGTTCAACGGACTCAACCCACGATGCAGGAAAATGACGGTACATGCGACACACATGTCTTCATACTTTTTTGACAGAACTGCAGGCTAAACCAAAGACTGATATAATACAATTCCGTTTTGTTGTATATAATATTTGTCTGTTTATCTCCTATATGTTTATTTTTATTTTCAACCGCCTACCCTGTGGTGCTCAGCTGAATGACGTTTCTATTATCCACGTGTAGTATTTCTGGATGGGAATTTTGTTAGTAATGTGAGCTCACCAAATAGAATAAAAAATATACAAAAGGAAAAAATTAAAAATGGATTAATAAGCAATTTAATCAAGGGGCTTTTTACCACTATGTTGGATTATTTTTACTTCACCGTGTCCCAGTAACAGCAATGACATTGTGATGATGAATGCTAGATCATGAAGTAGTGCCCCCCACCTTACCTCAGGCACTCACCTGCAGAGCGCTTTGTCAGCACGGGCCATCTTGATGTCAAACACCCTCCACTTCTGGTTTTGTGGGGATTTGAACTTCGCAGACAACTTCCTTCAACTTCGACCTCACATCAGAGCATTGCGTCCAACGTTTCCTTTGTGTGCCACGTCTCGTTTAACCAGGACTTGGGGTGTTAAATCTCTAGGCTCTTTTCACATGCTCTTTGCACCGCGGCCTCATATGAGATAACGGATCTCGCTCACCCACCACCGCGCTTCATCCCGCCTCTTCTCATCCCGTCCCGTCCTTACACTCTAATCTTCAACCCCAGCGAGCCCACCATTGAACCTTGGGCCGCCATCAAAATGGACATAGACTCATATAGATTCCGGGTCCCCAAGCCCAACTATCTTCCTCACAAGTTGGATGTGGACCCCGATGATTCCATTGTGGCAGACTACAACCACATCACCCCTCTTGGTCTGCCTAGCGAAATGGACGATGCCAAATTCTACAACAAATGCAAGCGCCTGGCCGAGGAGTCTGGTATCACGCGCCCCAAGGGCTACAATGTTTCCTTTCATTGCAACCCGGACATTGAAAAGCATCATTTTGGTATCACCCACCCTATGAAGCCCTGGCGTCTCACGCTCTCCAAGAGCCTCATCTACTCTTACGGCATGTCATTTGCGATGGACAACTACTTGGCTAGAGCTGCAACCTACGAAGAGCTGGCCGACTATCATACAAAGGACTATATTGACTTTTTAGGCACTGTGCTTCCGGAGCCAGTTCCTCGGGACCTCGAAAACCAAAATCTTGATCTAAAGTTTAACCTCGGTGGCTCTGATTGCCCCCTTTTCGACGGCCTCTATGACTATTGTTCGCTATCGGCGGGGGGGTCGCTGGATGCTGCAAGGAAGATTTGCAACAAACAGTCTGATATTGCTATTTCGTGGGGCGGTGGCCTACATCACGCCAAGAGAGCTGAGGCGTCCGGTTTCTGTTACATCAACGACATTGTTCTTGCCATCCTCCAGCTTTTGCGCTATTACCCACGCGTTTTGTACATTGACATTGATGTCCATCACGGAGATGGTGTTGAGGAGGCATTTTTTTCGACCGACAGAGTCATGACCGTCTCATTCCACAAGTATGATCCTAACAATTTCTTCCCTGGAACAGGCGCTCTCGATGACAATGGCCCCAAGAGTGAACATAACCCCGGTGCTCACCATGCTTTCAATGTTCCGCTTAACGACGGAATTACTGATGAGCAGTACGATCACCTTTTCAACACCATAATCGGCAAGATTGTGGAGAAGTTTCGGCCAAGCGCTATCGCACTACAATGCGGTGCCGACTCGCTTGCAGGTGATCGCCTTGGCCGGTTCAACTTGCAGGTTCAGGGGCACGGTGCATGCGTCGAATTCTGCAAGAGATTAGGGATACCCATGATTTTGTTTGGTGGTGGCGGATACACGCCGAGAAACGTGGCCAGAGCCTGGACCTACGAGACGAGCATCGCCATCAACTGCCAAGACAAGATCGACCCGTTGCTGCCACAACACGCCCCGTGGCGAGAGCAGTTTCGACAGGACACTCTCTTCCCCACCCTTGAGCAGATCTTGGGCGAGCCTCGACAGAATAGAAATCCACAAAAGCGTTTGGGGGAGATTATACAGCATATTACGGAACAGTTACGGTTTGTGGAGGCGGCGCCCAGTGTGCAATTTCAAACTATTCCACCAGACCTCGGCGGAATCCGAGATGAGGTGGAGGAGCGGCTGAAAGAGGAGAACGAAGAGAAACGCGATGAGGTGCGCAAAGCACGGGAGGCGGCAATTGGTACACACATGGAACTTTGATTGCAAGAGGATCGGACGCCACCACATGGTCACAGCTGGCGCGCGTCCCACTGTCAGGCCTAGCGGGGCCCGGTGAGATCCCTGAACGAGTTATGGTAACACTTGCGGGGTGATTTGCAATTCCGCACGTGCGTGGGCAAGGGGAGGGGCTCGGCCGGATCGGGGGTCCGGATCAAACAAACCCCTCACAGCGCGTGTCAGATAGAAACGGCGAAAACCATAAGTCGTCGTCAATCTCATTTGGTGTCGCTTGACCTTTGTCTGCCTTCAGCCCCTGCCCCTCGACTAGACCAAAACGGGTAGCAAAAGGAGGCCGGCCCCCACTAACGGCCCAAAGCCCCGGGTCCCACTCTGAGACGGCGATCCAGGAACGTTTCCGTTTGACGGCTAAGATCTCGCCCTTGTGGTATGCAATGATGTTTCTAATCATCCCGTCTTCGGATCCATGACCCTGTGCAAACGCACGCTTTGATGACGAGAAAAAAAAGCCCCAGAAAATCGGTGTGATATGAGTGCCGCATCAAGTGCGTGCAGTCTTGGCGAGAGTTGAACAACTCCGTTGGCGCTGCATCTTGGCGCCATCTAATGAAAGCAAGCGGCGCTGTTGGTTGCATAGCTTCGTTGAGGGCCGGCTAAAACTGACCCCCCCACTGCATGCGCCTCAGGTTTAAGCATATGCCAGGGGCTCGGAAGGATGTGACAAACTTGACTTAGCACCATTCATTGTACGACCAACATCATGTAGAGTTGAATACATAATGCATCCTGATGTCCTGATTCCGTCTGTCTTTCCCTACCTGTCTGTCTCTCTTCGATCTCAGGCTTGGTCCTTTCGAGAAGCCCTCTTTCTTTTCCCCTCCGCATTCATTCTTTTTCCATCTTTCCATCATTCCTTTTTCTACATTGTGCTCATTCACCACTTTCATTTAAAGCGGATGCTCTGGTAACAAGTCATCATCGACTTTACGCCTTCATCCATCACCATTCATTGCCCCAATCGTTCATTCCTTTCTTTCTTTATCCATTCACAATCATTCACAATCATTCATTCATTTAACCAACCACTCACTCACTTACTTATACCAAAAGCACGTATTTCAACAACAATGGTTTCCGTAACCCAATTCGCCCTGGCGGCTTTCGCACTGGCGGTCCCTGTTACTGCCCGTCACCACCGCGAACCATGTGTAGCTAGTTCTGCGTCCGTGGCAGCGGCAGCGGCAGCAGCAGCTACTTCGACACAATATTATGCACCAGAAGCTGTGTCCACTTACACTGCTATTTCTACCGCTACTCATGCCGCCACTTCCCAGTCTATTATGACTATTACAAAGTCTACTCGCAAGACTTCTAAGACTACTTCCGTTCCTATTTCCAAATCCACTTACAAGACTACATCTTTGGCCAAGGCCGCAGGCGCCAAGGCAACCAAGACCAAGCTTCCTACTACTTTCCAGACCAAGTATTCTTCTACTTTCCAGACGTCCTTCACGACTTTCACAACCTTTACGACCACCAACTCGATACCCACCAAGGTTTCACCTACCACAACGCTTCTTGGGGGACCTTATGCCGCCACACCCACCGCCAACGCTGTCGTTGATACCGCCGCCCTTTTCAAGCCCGGCGTCACATGGGATATATGCCTCTCGTACCCCATCCAGCACGACTCTGTGAACATTATCCCGAAAGCCGCCAAGGTTTGGGATATTGATCTAGGACACGCCCAGGAGTATCCTACGCTTATTCCTATGCTCAAGGTAAGTTTGCCATTTGCAAGCCGAGAATACTTCGCCATTGTGCTGACTCGACCTGCGTACAGAAAGCCGGCAAGTTTGTGATCTGCTACTTCAATGCCGGCGCTGTCCAAAGCTGGGATACAGATGCCAGCCAATTCCCTTCCATCGTCATTGGTAATTCTCTTGGGGGGCCCTACTCGGATGAGCACTACGTGGACATTAGGTCTTCAGCTGTCCTTGACATCATGAAGAAGCGACTCGACAAGGCCATCGCAGTCGGTTGCGACGCAGTCGACCCGGACAACACTGATGCCTGGACCCAAAACGGCAATGACCCGACCGGCTTCGCTCTCAAAGCGACGGATTATGTCGACTACCTTACCAAGATGGCCGCCTATGCCCATTCCCTCAAGACCCAGGCGGGCAACCGTCTCCTTGTCGGCCAAAAGAACGCTGCAGACAATGCCCAGGTGCTGGCACACACGCTCGACTTTGCAGTCCTCGAAGAGTGCCGCGGCACTCCCAACACCGCGGAATCACCTTTCTGTTCATCTTTCCAGACGTACATCGACATGGGTAAGCCTGTTCTGCAAATCGAGTACCCCCCTTCGGTTAGTCAGGACGACGGCAAGCTCAGCTCGTCAGACTACTCCTACTACTGCCAGCCCGAGTCACAGGACAATGACTTTAGCAAGATTCTGAAGTGGGCATCTTCTCAGCTCGATGGATGGGGCGAGTATTGCTCGGGCGGCGCTTTCCGAACTCCACAAATGGTTAACGGATACTAAAAAGGCAAAAAAACCACATCGTGATGTGAAAGGCGTAACCTTTTTTTCTCTTTTCCTGGGGGTTTACATTTATGATATCACAACGACTGACAGATCATGTACATAGCACTTTCATTGCTCAATACTGATTTCACTACTTGCCAAGACTGCTCTCATTGTCGCCTCGACTCTTTTTGCCAGTGATACCGTGACAGTTATCTTCTCCTTACATGACTGACAGGACTCGTGACGGTTGGATCCTGCAAAAACTTTTCGCACTATGACATTTTTCCATGATAAATGCATGTTCATGCTGTCTTGAGGCTTTGAAACCTGGTTGCCCACAAACTACCAACCGTGTGTGTCGCTAAATAATACAATGAATTCTTGTCGTTTTGGCGAGCCTCACAAGCCCAATCATAGGAAACAGATAAATCCAACAAGTATTATGTGTTTTATTTTTAGATCATGAACTGTTACTTTCCATGCACAAGAGGGATATTTTCTGAAAAAAAAAACATGCAAACAGCGGGCAACTGCATCAATAAAACCAATCATACACCATTTTTGTTTTTCTTTCTGAGATCACATAGTACGGCAAATTCAATCATTCTCTCTCTTTTCTCAAACACCTTTTTGTGGTTTTGGTTAGTTGTATGACGGCCCAACTCGGCTCTTTTGCTGTCTTCTTCGGATTTGGACAGCAACAAAGGAAACAAGAGACACGCCAATGATCAAGCCTAGCGTTAGCAGCATAATATCCACGGGCACGGGGTTGCCGTGGAAGGTCTCGTGGAACAGCAAGTCAAGTCCTGACTGGGAAAAGTTGAAGAGACCTGACAGGCAAATGATGAGGCCGTAGACGGTTCCAAAGGTGCGGAACCCGAAGACCTTGGCGGCGTAGTCGGATACGGTTGTGTAGTAAAATGGGCGATATAGCACGAATAGGATGATGTTGGCGTATGCAGCCCACATGTACGGCAGCACGCCCAAGATGCCAATCAAGGTACCTGTTAGCACCAATAGGCCGAGGACGAGCACCGTGTTGAGGTGGTCGAGGGCGGTGCCGATGAAGGGGATAGAGATGAGGCCGCCGACAGGGAGGGCTACGTCGAAGAAGGTATTGATCTGAACAGCCTTGTCGTGGTCGCCAAACATGGCCTCGTACTGCGGGCGTATGGTAGCTACGAAGAAGTTGATGCGCGTCATCTGCACAATAGTAAAGAGGCACACCAGAATCCACCAAGGCGAGGAAATCTGTTCCAAAACTGTGTTCTCGTGCAAGATGCCCCAGACTCCCGAGGCGGCGTTGATGCGCTCCTTGGCCTCTACCTGCTCGTTGCCCTTCGCGGAGCCTAGCAACGTCTCGATGTCAGCCATGACGGCCTGCTGGTGCTGGCGCTCCTCGGCCCTCTCCTCGCGCAGCAGAGCAGTGTGCTCGTCGATTTGGTCGTCGAGGGTGTCTTCCGCCAGTGCTGCGCCTGCCTCGTCAGCTTGCCCTACCAGCTCTCCAACCGTCTTGTACGACTGTGCAGGCATCAGAACCAGCTGTACAATCACAATGACGACGGGAACCACCAGATACGCCAGGAAGAAGCGGCGCAGTCCGAAGTCACCGTTGGTGGCGTTGAACAGGATGCGATAGATGAGAAATAGGGCACTCGAGGCGTCAAAGGCACCTGTGAGTAGAGCAAGGATGAAGCCGGACCTGCGGGGGAACGCATTGGACAGCTGGAAGGACGAGATGTAGGTAAAGGGTCCTCCGAGGGCGAGGAACAGGTATCCGGGGAGCAGGCCATCGAACGGGAGCACCTTCTCGTAGGCCATGAGTAGGGCACCAACCGCAAGAAACATGCTGCCAATGATGCTGCAAACACGAGGACCATAGTGGTCTAGGATGGCACCGACGGGCAGGGCAGCTACGTTTGTGCCTACGGCGGCAACGGTGAACATGAGGTTCAGGCGGATCTCAACGCACGTATCACGGGGCATGAGCGAGAGACTACTAGTAAACCCATTGTCATCTTCGCTCGAGTACTCGGAGCACGCATCGACGTAGGCGCCTTCTTGCTTGAGGACGGGCTTCAGGGCAGCGTAGCCAAAAACGATGCCGGCGGCGAAAAGGCAATGGATAACAGCGAGAATGATTTGTACTGTAACAAAAAAAAAACCGGTATACGTTAGCCATAGGCCAATTGTTCAGTTCTGGGGTGGGTGTTGTTTGGGGCGCACTCACACACTCGCTTCCACTCTGGCACCTCAAAAGCGCCGACCGTCTCGACGTAAGGGTCATCCAGGCCTAGAATTGCCGTGTCTAGATCCTGGGGCACTGGGTTGAAGCTCAAGCGGCGGACCCGAAAGCTTGCATCGCTACCTCGCCTGTCACGGGACTGAGACGGGATAGTAAGCGTCTCGACGCTTGCGACACGATTCAGGGACATTGTCGACCACCACAGCAAAGGAAGCTACTTCCTAAGAAGGCCGGCGTGGTTTATTGTTTCTGATCAGGCGAAGATGGTGAAAACTGCTTTCTCTTCTTCCCGACTTTTTTCGTTTTAGACTTCTGCCTGTCGGCTTTTGCGGAGGCTGGGACTGGTGACGGGTGACCAGAGAAATTCGTGAGGGGAATGGATGCAGGCGTGACCACAATGCGCCACCAGAAATCGGAATGACGAACTCGACCAACACGAAGGACGCCAAGCACACACGCCGAGACAATTGATCCCTCGACCCTCTTTAAATCGAAGAAGGGGAAGATAAACCTGCAGATCGGAGGGTGGTAGGCATTAGCAGTTAGATATATAGATAATGAACGGCGCCGCATCGCCGAGGGAGGGACTCATGATGCCCTCGGTCCTCTCCACTTCTGTCCCCGCCATCCATGCCCGTTGACGAACCAGCCCAAACACCCCAGTCGCCATGGTTCTTATCTGGAAATCTGCTTGGAGCGGTAGCACTGATCCTCCATGATCATGCATGCATTACCTGCCGCCCAGCGCGTGTGTGGAGGGCGGCGGCGGTGACGGATTGGACGCCATGATGACAATAGAGCCGGCACCAATGCAACCCCGATGCCGCGATGGGACCATGGGAACCACGCGGGCGAGGCATCGCAGCAGCCGGCCCAGTACGTCAATAGCGACCCGAGATAGAAGCGGCGATAAGGAGCCAGCCAGCAGAATTTAGGGCGCAGTCTTTTCCAGTAGCTCTCCGACTATTCGGCTTGCAAGAGATGGAGGGGAAAACAAAGAGGTAGCCATCAGCCCATCCAAACTGACCTGAGGCGTCATGGGAACTTGGCTCTCCCGAGTAAGGCGCCGAGAGGCGAGACCACGCCACCAACTTCGGCCGGCTGCAACCATGGGAGAAAAAAAAAAAGAACTGGATCCCGCTCATCGTCCCCCGCCGGCGCGGCGGCGGACGGCGTCACGCACCGCACTGCAGACAAGCGATTGGTCGCTGTCATTGGTCGACGGCCGGAGCCGTGACTCGATGGCTTTACGTTGCACTACCCGTCGTTGCTCTGCATCACCATTTCACCTCACCTCTTCCCTGCCCTGTGGTGCGTGCGTACATGCGTGCGGTGCGGGGGAATTGAGCCTTCAGGGGACCTTGCCTGTTTTCAACGCCTCGAGCCCACTCTCACCAGGCCCAGGCCCAGTCACATTCCACGCCGGGCCCTTCATGACCAAGTTAAACTCGCCTCCAGTTGACGTCGTGAGTCGCGTGCCAACCAACACCTGCGCAGACCAGAAAAACTTAAATAGAAGAAGAGAGAAAAAAAAAAAAAAAGCCAAACTACTGAAGTGAGCCTAGCCGAGTTTGAATGACAAGCGTGTAAAGATTAGAGATTGCCAAAACGCACAAATTTAAGGCCTAGACGGGGGAGGAACATCAACAACAATCCTTCCCGCCCAAAAAAGCCACCGCCACCAACAGCCCCCAGATCCAAACAAGCTACACAAACTCCACCGTCCATGGAGGAAAAAAAAATTAAAGGCTGTTGGTGGTGGGAAGCATGTCAATCCAAAACGTTGACAGCCAGCCAATCGTCTTACAAGAATTGAATTGCCCTCTTCCCCATGGTCAACCTCTGCACAACTGGGCTTCTCCACTAGTTGAGATGCGAAAGCGAGGTCTAGGCAGTCATGTTTTAATATCTGGTAACAATACACTACAGTACTAAGTTGACAAACATTACTTGGCTCGCGAGGCCTATGCAACTGTGTGGCTGAGCTAATCATCGACGTCGACAGTTCTCTCTATGTGACCCTCCCTTCAAAAGCTGAACGCCGCCAGGTTCCATGCGCCAAAGACGTCAGCATCGTTCATCCCCGGTGCCAGTCGGAAGGGGAGAAGAGAAATTCAAATCAACGGACGCATGCTTGAAGTTGAAAGGAATTAATCGCAGTTGCTCACAAAACACAAACTTGGCACATAACGAAGTCCACCAAACTTCTTTCTCCTTTCAAGTATCCTCCATCCCATATTCAAAAATCTATCCCCAATGCGACAAAAGAAAGAGGTTCCTCGACTCATTTCCAATCCACGGGTCCTTCGGGTGTTCATATGGTAGTTGGTCCCAACTCATCCCGTGCGATGCTTATCTCGTAGTATCCGTGTTGTGTGACGAGGTCTCTAGCTCTGCCGTCTAGAATATCCACAAGAAGATCCAAAACCACCCACCCAGCATTCCACATGTCCAAACTCTTATTCGGTGTTGGCGAAGTAGCGGACAACAGCACTGCCACCGCTGCTAATAGCGGTCTGAAAGAAAGAAGAACGTTAGCATAAATATCATTGGCTTGGAAAGCATGTTACTTACAGTGCAGCCAGTGGTGCTGCCACCTGACCATGAGCCGTTGATGAAATAGCACTTGCTGTTACCTCCAGTGATCTCAATGCTGAAGTCGAGAGTAGCATCACTGGTGGGGGTGTTGGGGAAGATGGAGATGTAGGTAACGCCATTCGACTCGCCAACGCCGAGAACGACGGGAGCCCAGTTGCCAGCACCAAGCGAATCCTTGGAGCTGGTCCAGCAGCAGCTGTCCTCTTGGCTGTAACCAGCCTTGTTGACGTAGTATTGGGCAGAGGTACCGGAGCCCTCCCACTGGTAGTAGGTAGCCTGGTTGGGGTTGCAGACGTTGATGGTTGCTCCAGCGGCAGCGTAGGCGGGAATGACCATGTTCTCGGTTCCAGGGTAGTCAGTTCGGCAGGTAGCGACACCCTCGTCGAGGTCGTTCTGGATGGTAACACCACCAGCGCCAAGCTCGCAGAGAGTGTCGTAACCGTCACGGGTCAGCTCAAGGTAACCATCGCTGTTGCAGTAGAGGCCACCAATGGACTGAGAGGTAGCACCCTGAGCAGAAGGCCACTGAGTCTTCTGGTAACCAACAGGGCAGGAGTACGAGCAGAAGGAGTTCTCAGTGCAACCTTCGCCAGAAATGGCAGTCTCAATGTAGGAAATGACGGAGTCGCCCACGCTGTACTTGGGGGTCCTCTGAATGCCGGACCAGCCATCAAAGCCGAGGTAGTCAATAGCAATGGCACCGTAGTCCGAGGGGAACTCGCTGCACTTGACCTCACCGCTCTTGAAGGTCTTGTTGATTCCAGTGCCGCTGGAAGAGGAGGAGGAGCTAGAGCTGGAGCTGCTCTTGGTGGAAGCGGCAGAGCTGGAAGCAGCAGCAGCGGATGAGGTGGTGGAGGTGGAGGTGGTAGGGACGGGAGTGCTGCTGGAAGAGGTCTCCGATTCAATGAACTGAGCACCGTAGGTGGCGGCAGCAGAAGTCGAGGTAACGACAGGGGCAACGTAGGTAGGCGTAGACTCGCCTACAACAACATAGTCACCGCCGCTCAAGCCGTTCTTGGCCTCCTCAGCGGAGACAAGCTTGCCGTCGAGCTCGTAGACGGTCTCGGTAGCGGCGACGACGACCTCGTAGGCAGGGTCGGGGTTGCGCTTAGCGACCTTGGAGGCGCCTCGGCGGCCGTGGTGATGATGGTGCGCGTGGTCAGCGGCAGTGCCGGCGACAAGAGTCGCGGCGAGTGTGCAAGTGAGGAAGCTCTTCATCGTGAAAATTATGGTGGGGTGATCGAATTGACGGTGTGATGATAGTATCTAAAGTCGTTTCTCGTTAGCTCGACGAGTCCTGCGAGTCGGTCTGTTATTTCTGATGGCGATGCTGTAGCGTCGCCGTTGAAAGCCAGGTTTTCCGGCCCTGGAAGCCCAAGAGATGGGATAAAGAGCGAGAGAGAGAAATGAAATTGAACGAGTGAAGATTGGTCAGGTAAAGCAAACGAATGTCGACACAAAGGGAAGAAAAATGAACGTCGTGGTCGTCGTGGATTGTGGCAGAAGGCTTTCTGAATTTCCTGGCGCCGGAGCCCTTTACATGAACACGTCGGCGGTCGGTTCTTCCCTCGAACCCCAAATGGTCTCTCTGGCACATTCCCGGTGGAACCCTCTCATGTCTCTCTCTCGCTCTCAACACTGGCCTAGCGGGTCACCCTTATTCGACTCATATCAACTAACCTGTTTATGAGGGAGGTGTTGGAATGCAATGTGCCCGTCCCCGGGTGTGCGTGAACAACGATGAAACGAATGTGGTGGTGCAAAAGACCAAAGTCGAAAGAGCGTGGTAGAGAGAAGAAGAACTCTCAGTTGGCAGCGATGAGGAGCAGAAATCAAACCATCGGGCGAGACTAAAGGGGAGGGCCAGCATCTTGACTAGTCCGCATCGCCTGGGGTGGTGAGGGAGTCCGACGTACCAAGCCAGGGGTGGACAAGGATGCGCCGGCGGTACGTACCTCACCATGCTAGTTTTCGTAAGGGGGGTCCCGCTGCGCCGCTTGGGAGGGCGTCTCGTTATGGGGCTCGGTCCAGGGTTGCACATGCACCAAGTGGAGGGTACCAGGGGAACAGAGGGTCAGAAGAACTCAACGCGGGCAACTCCAGGGGCAATCACCTCCAAAAACACATATTCAACTCTTCACGGCGAGAGCCAAGGGGCCCAGATGGCTTTGCCAAGCGCTCTCGGAGACACTATCTCAGGGGATCCTCAGGGGGGGCCTGAACCGCGACAGAACAGCAGATCCAGACATGGTTATGTTGGCTGTGGTGCCCCGTCCCGACGACTCACGCGTGCCGCTGTATGAGTCTATTCCCGCTGGGAAATTAGCTCGTCGTCAGCGTATTCACCCTCTGGGCTAGCCATGCCTTCTCGCCCTACATTGCTCTCCAGCCCCTCAGTCTGGCTAAACCCGCACTGCCCAAAGTATGTCCTCACACTCGTCGGCCCGCCACGGACAAGCGCGCACATTGATTCGTGGTCCACCTGTGATTAAGTTACTAAAAAAAACACGCCATGGGGCACGACGGGATGCTGAACCTTGGCTGCCTGCCATAGCCGTCCGCGCGGGAGACTCGGAGAGTACATGGTTTATGCAGAGACTCGAGTGTGAGTAGTTGTACATTTGGGCCTGGTGACCGTGTTGTGCTAACGTATTTGTCTATCAATCACCCGCCCTTGAGGAGAGAAGTATTGAGAGAAAGGATAATCAGGATTGCGCGCTCAAACAAGGGCGATGGATGGAAAGGGAGCGGTGGCCAAAATAGTGCGGGACCTCGAGAAATGCGATCGCCGTTTTGACTTTGTCCTCATCGGCTTCCCGTCCGCTCATGGCTTGCAGCTCGTTCGTCGCTGCGTCTGCAACTATGTCAATCCCCATGAGTATCGCCATCAACCAGCATCAAAACATCCCAGTTTGTATCCCAAAAGCCCCCGGTTTCTGTCGCCAAAGCTAGCTCGGATCAACAAGAGGTGGAGGCGTCTGCCCACCAAAGGACGCCATCAACACGACGCCATCAGCCCCGAGCGCCACGACTACCAACCAGGTCGCTTTGTGCCGTATTTGTTTTGGCACCATCCCGAATCGCCCACTATTATTAGTTAGACCGTTAATGGTGATCAACCAGCGCCTCGAGCATCTCGCTTCGCTCCTCAGAAAACGTGCCGTCAGCAACCTGGGAGGAGCGCGGGAAGAAGCCTCATCTGAATCGCGGCTGCTGTTTCTATCCTCCCCTGCTCTACCTGGTTGTGGAGGACCCGGCAGAGGAGAATAGGGTTCCTAGCGGGTGAAAACCGAAATCATGAGCACAATGCGAGACAGGCCCTCGTAAGATCACGGAGTTGCCATTGGGCTTGTCGTGTCAGTCCACAGGGTCTCCTTGCTCATCCTGCAGCCACGCCCACAGAAACGGATGAATTCTGGATAAGAATGTTCCATCTGCCAGGGGCTAGCCACTCACAAACCCGGCAAGCCTCGTGCCGCAGATTGCCTCTATGGTTGCGTCCGGGTACCTTGCGCTAGTCTTGTTCTGGTATCTCCTTTTGGCTGGCTCATGCGTTCCGGAACGACCAATCAGGGGCCAGTCGCAAGTCCATCCTTGAGGCCACAGGCCGAATTGGATGGGCCATCTTCTGCCAAGCATACCAGCAGGCCAAGGCGAAATAGGACCTCATCTCCCTCTCTGATGCTTCTTGACGCTCCTACTGCCAGATTCAATGCTGGCCCCAGCTCCCACCCTAGCCCCGGGTCTCTAGGCCCCAACGCTACAGCTCCTCTTTTGGTCGGTGGCTGGATACTCCTCCCGCCGCCACTCCCACTGGACGGATGACGAGGCTTCGGTAATAGCAACGAATACTGTCGAGCTCCAACGCTCAAGCCACGAAGCAGGCAACCCGTGGTTTGTCGCCACTTGGCTACTGCATCGTATCGAGAGCTTATGCCTGTTTGGCTTTTTCATCCCTTCCTTTGTATTATTCGCTCGGGGTTTTTTTCCTCTCATGTCTACCATCACCGCCAAAAAATCCGGTTTGGGGTTCGGGACCTCGCTACCGTTCCCCACGCCTCACCATCTCGCAGTGCCGGCGAACTCTCGCTTGGAGGCCTTGTCTTTTGATGATCCGGGTTCCCGCGCCAAACGGTCCAACATCTTGGCTCCGGTGCACACCACTTGGCGCTTCGCTGGAAGACTCCCAGCATTGAAATTAGTGACCGTTCCCCTGACCCAGGCTCCGAACAAACAAATAGACCCCAGGAACCAAATGAGTTCCCCACTTCAGCCGGCTTTCGCTTCCATACCATCCATCTATTGTCTCTCCTTGCCCTTGGCACGCCATTCCGAAAAGTCAACCCTCTTGTCTGACAGTGTTTGACATTGGACATCCCAAGCCCCGTCCAGCCCCGTCTTCTGCTCCCTTGTCACGATTTGCGTCCATCGTCTTGGCAGCCTTGGCTACAGACCATGTCACCCACATATTGCTGTGACACACGTCAGCGCCTCATTTCTACACACCGACCATTTCAACGCCCGCCTTTGTCGGTGACAACCTCATCAGGTTTGGCTTGCCGTGGCTCCTTCGTTGTGGGGTTAGATCCTTGGGCTTATGTTCCTGATGGCGCAAACTGGCTGCCCCCTTTGGCTCCATCTACGATCCCCCATCAGCCATCCACTTTTCCAGGCCGGGTAATCCGAAAAGCAATTCGAGTCCTAAGAATAAATATCTTGAGTCTACTCGTGGCGCCGCCTAATGCTTGTGTTAGACACCCGACGCCTCGTTTGTCATGTTTCCCAACTGCCATCTAACCATCGCCAAGAGGCGGTTCGTCGATCAAACAACACCGACAGGCTAGATCGGTGAGTGTCCTTCATTAAAGCCCGAAACCAATTCTCATTTTGTTTTTTCATTATTGCCATTGAAACAGTTAGCCAGAATACGTCAGCTCCGACCGACTTGCCTGAACCGGCAATGCTCCATAGTCCATTAGACGTTGCCGAGAATCCGACACGCAATCCCACACTCTCCAGTCAAAATTCATCACCCACTATCACAGTCAAATCACAGCACGCTCACAACTTGACCTCAACCCAACTGAATTGTTTTGTTTGTTGGTTTTTTTTTCATTTTGCTATTTGTGAATGTATTTTTTTTCGGTCAATACGCAGCACAAACAATGCACGTTTGCGTCAGGCATTACAAAACATTATCCACATTCCACAGTGAAGCTAACATGACATATCATTTCGCAATCACGTTATCAAAAAAAAAAAAAATTTTAGTCTTCGAAATAAGACTATGAACAAACAAGCTCATAGTCTGTAGTATCTCAAAAGCGAGACCTTGTCCCTCTGCTCTTTTGTTCTTCACCGTCGCTCGCAGACGTGGGGTTTAGTGCGGGTCTTGCTAGATCCCCAGACCCCGGGTTCAAGGTTTGCCAACAGGCTTAGTTTCGTTTCCAATTCGTTTGTTCAATCGTCCCATCTCTGTAGTGAGGTAATTAACCCACGAGGACGTGACCTTCAGTTTCGTCAGTGGGGTTGGGCTCCATCATAGCACATGGGCGAAATATACTCCCCATGAAGGCATTGCGGCACCACAGCGGAGCTTGGAAATGAGTACGCGTCTGCCAGTGATGAATCGCAAGCGGGCCTTCATGTCCCAGCAGACTTATGACGTGCGTTGCTTATCATGGCTCCCTCCTGGTCCTTACTTTCCGGTTCTCGTGCCCACATTCCGATAACCCAAGACGACGTTGCATGAGGAGGCGGTGCGTTGAAATACACCGGATAGCCTCCATCACAATATCTAGACCTTATTTCTCGCCCTCTCAGGGCAGGAACGGCGGGAGAAACCCCCGGCGAATCTAGCCCCAATTCTTTTTCAAGTTGATTGCCCCCGGTATTCCAAGCCCCTCCATGGCAATGCTCTCATGGTATCTTAATCTGAAACACTATAACCCTCGGCCGAAATGTTGCTCGCATAACCCTGCGGCCGGTTTTTTTTTATGGGGAAGGATGAAGTATTGCTGGTTTGTTTGTTGTTTCTGTCAATGCGCATGCAGAGCTGTTTTCTGTATTGTTCTTGGAGATGCATGCTTGCATTGTGCTCGGCGCTACACTCACTCACCGCCGTGAATACTGGACAATCCGATCCGAATTTGATATTTCATTTGCTTTCTTTTGTCGGTTTATATACTACTTTATTTTTGGTCTCTCTGGCGGTCGTGATTGTCGTAGTTGATAACTTATAATGTTATACTCAAAGCGGTGCCTAAATTAGCTCCAGCTTGCCATGATATCGATCAAAGCATCCTGCACCAATACACAACCACATGTATCCCAGGCCCGCAATCGTCTGTTTCTTCAGGGCCCCATTAGGCACACCAGCTCTGCTTCGGCGAGCCTCCTATAGCAGGTTTTGTCATATCAGATATCCTGTGCAGCAGAACTCCGGTTAGACCCTAGTGTTATCCATGAGCCCAGCGGGAGAAGAAAAGAATAAAAACCTTCACGCGTGCTATTTTATTCTTTTCCACAAATTTCGCTTGCCTTCTTCAAACCCTCAGCGATTTATCGGTAATACCAAGGACGCATTCCTCACAAAGGTTATTTGTGTCCTCTAGGCATGTATATCCGTTTGCGGTGACAATATGTCGACTCGTGTCACAGATGTACTAGGCGAATGACCACAGCATACCAAAAACTCTGGTTATATTAGCCGGGCAAACAGACAGTATCACTGGCAAGCTTCAGCAGATCAAGCCTCACGATCGCTTTCTCGTGATGTCCCGCCGCAGATCAAGATCCAACTCAAGACTATGGCAAACACTCGATCATGGATTCAGACACCTCACAGCGACAGTAATTTAATATTGTATATAAATAGAAATAGTCTATCGATTCTGTCACAAGGGGGGGCTCTGGGATGCGTTTTTCCCTTGCTTGATGTTTTCACTACGCTCAATAGGACAGCACATGAACGTGCAGGCCGCAAGGGTTGTAAGGATTAACTGTGCCTAATACTACCACAGCGGAATTACGTGCAACGGTACTTATTGACCAGACAAAGGGATTAACCTACCTCACCCTTGTGGTCTGTAGCATCAAACAGTTGGCAGTATTAGGCACGGGGTGGAATGTGGTTTCAAATTGTTACGTCGGGTATTCAGGCGTAGCTCGATACCATTCGGGGATAAGATCATAGCGTTCCGGACCAATGTCCCACGGTGGATCGATCAAACCGGCTATCAAACATCTATGATGTTTCAGGAATTTGAACGTGGTTCTCTGCGAGTCATGAGGGATAACAGCAAAGACCCTCCCCCCCCCCAAAAAAAAACCATCACTCTAAGAATCCAGAGGTATGCTCAAACTTGAAACATGTAATTTTCCTATTCATGAGAATCCGCAA